>RJWT010001648.1:0-46294 GCA_004365215.1 Cuniculus paca
CATGCTGATGTTGGGTACTGATGACAGCCACAGGTCTCAGGGAGACCTATTACTCTTTCTACTGGACACAGTCCCTTGTACATGTTGCTATGAACTATCAGGCTTCTCTGCTAACAGATACTTTTTTCTTTTAGTTTCAGAAGTTCTTGGTTAGTATGTGTTTGTAAAGAAAAGAAAAGTAATATACTTATTCCTTCCCCTTTGGGACAATATCTTTCAGGTCTCTCATTTCTGTGCAGACTCCCGAGCTTTCTCTGCAGTCAGGAATGTCATATACAAGTTGTAGGCAACACCAGAAAGCAGCTTAAATTGTTTTTCAATATATCCTGAGAGTGAAAACACCAAATCATACATATTTTGCAAACACATGCAACTATAAAAATTCAGTGTTCCCTTAACTGGGAAACTGTAGGGGAGGACTAGGTGACAAGTGATGTCATTCTGTCTCTATTTCTGGTAAAGGATTCTCTAGAGAATGGAAACATTCCAAGAAATAGACATGTTTAACCCTTGTCCACAACTATTTATTTTCAAAACACATTGCAAAGACTAATTAAACTGCCTACTAGATTTAAGAATAATGAGGACTGCAAGGCACTCAATTAGCCCTGGTGCCTTAGTGGAAAGGCTTTTCTTCTATTTCTGGTAGTTCTTGATTTGTTTTCCAACTCTTCCCTCATCTACTCTAGGACAATGCAGGACAGAGAGAATTAATGGCAAAGTGATTAAGAGTTCACATTCCACTCAGAGTTAGGCATTACCTAGGCTTGAGTTCTTGCTAGCTGGGTGAGCTTGCATAGATGGCTTCAGATGCTCAGGAATTTGATTTTCCTCTCTTTCCTGCTGATAGGTGGAAACATGACAATGTAGTCAAGACTGACTTGATTAGTCACAGTGGCTGCAATGTCCATGATAGTTTTAGGTCTCAAAATAAATTTTAATTTCTTTTAAAATCAGAAGAAACACATGAGCTTATGTCAATATTTTAAGATATACTATCTTTATCTTTATATCAATGTCATCATTGAATATAATTTTTGACTCTTTTACGAAGAAAAGGATCATAAAGGCAAAAGTTCCATGCAAGTCACATCAGGACCAGGATGTATGCAAATCATGCAGCAAAATTACTGTCATTCTGGAGACTGACAGTCTTAGAGGGCCAGGTAATAATTATTTTAGACTGAGGTGCACATACCCAAATCTGGTATTGCAGTTTGAAAGCAACCATAGACATAAATAAATGGGAAAGTTGTGTTCCAATAAAACTTTACTTACACAAAAGGAAGCAGCAGGCTGAATTTTATTCTTAGGCCACATTTGCTGACTCTTACTTATTACTACTATCCTTACTATTAATAATATTGAAAAGAATTTTAATTTTATTCATTCAACTATTTATCAGATGTCCTCAAAAATAAGATCAAAAGAAAAAAAGATAATTATATTCTTTGAACTGTTCCAGACAGCCAAATAAAAGAATCCCGTTAAAGTCAGATTTTAGAATTCACGTAGCTTGAAGAATCCATCACACTTTCTATCATTGTACTAAAGAAAAGAATCAAGCATAAGAAAATGTTATAGTCACACCTTGGCATCCCCCAAGGCCAATGTGTATGGCAGTATAGGCTATTCAGGAATGTAAACAATCTGTATTGAAGAGCAGAAACTATATTTGAACAATTGCATAACCAGAAATTGTACATGATGATCTATCTAGTTGTTCTTTGCCACTGCCCATTGTCATTTGGTCATGTAGGAAGCTTCTCTCTGTGATTTGTTTGCTGAGAGACAAAAGATATTTGATAATTTTATTGGAAGAGCAGGAAGGTCTTCTCACAGACTGGTCCTCAATTCCCAACAAAGGATAATGAGGCCGTCCAGAAGTGGGCGTACGCCCATGTTCAAGGTGTGTATGAGCATCTGTGAAGTAGAGGTTCCTGTTCACAGTCTCCAAAAGCCAGAACTTCATTTTCGACAACTTTGACCTAAGGAACAAGTGGTAACCTTTGTGACAGTATATATACAACAGCAATGGCTGTTGAGAGTTCGAGAAAGGATAAAGACCCCAGCATTTAGAAATAAGTTTAGACTCAAATCTAGTGTCTGTTATTTGCTTATTCTGTATGGTTTAGGTACATTATTTTCTCTCAACTTTTGTAACTATAAAATGAGGTTAAGAATATCTTCTTAAATGTATATGGAAACTGGGAAGATTGTGAATTTTACATGTAAAATCTCTATATCATTAGCACGAAATAGGTTTTCAGCTAATGGTTACATTTTAATTCCTATAGAGGTAGAAATGATTACTGAGAGTAAAATTGACAACAGAGAAGAGACCAAGTAGCATAGACATGTGCTAAAACTTTTGGTTGTAGAATATGAGTCTTGCCTCTCTTTACCTGTTAGGTATGGTACACGATTCCCAACGGGGTCTGATCTTCAGTGTCATCATCTGAAAATAGATAGAAATGGAAGATATCAGACTTCTGGGGATATTAAAGATGATAATGCATAAAAAGTCTGGCATAGTGTGTGACACAGTGCAAAGTTCCTGGCCTGTTGTAACTGTTTAACAGCTTCCTCATCGCTGTCCTGGGTTATAATGGCATGGCATGGGTACTTGGTGTCCCCCTAATGACACATTGTGACCTTGAACTGTATGTGTAGTATTGTTGCTTTTTGGGATTTCTTATAAGATCTTTTTTATCCTTATCTACATTTTTCTAGAGCAAAAATTTGTAGCTTTCATTCCCTTCTCAATGAGATATACAGCCCCAAATTCTGATTCATTAGACGATTCGTATGTTTTGGTCAGATATTCTATCATAATTGCTTGTGATGATGATACAATCTATTAAGAAATTGTTCTCTAAAATTAGTATACTGTATTTAAAGAGCTACCCAAAGGTATAAAGATATATTCTAGCAGGATTTCCAAATACTAATTAATTCATTTTTTTATGTAAAAAAGATGAAATTCATCTAAAGGTGAGAATTACAGTGCTTTGGATAAGCAAGTGAAACAACTGATTCTTTAGTGATTCTGGATAATTATGATGCCACAATAGAAACTTACACTACCCAATATATATTTAATATTTTGTAGCTACCTTTCTGTTGTGTGACTTCTAGGTATTATGCCATTAGTTCTCACTTCAACCCCAGGATAATGTACATTGATTCCTATTTTTTTGGTTAAGATCAATGCTTTCGTGGGTCAGTGTCAGCCTGGTGACATCTGACATTCATTTGATGCACACTGAAAGCAGCTGGAAAACACAGACATGTTTCCGTTAGCCGCTACATGGCATGGCTGTTTAGTTCAAGTTTCCGTAATGAGAAACCCTGAGGGTCAGAGCTATTAAAAACACAGAGAGGAGTAGATATGGCCAGGTCAAGCTGTGAGGTCTTCAGTACTGCTGGTTCTGGAGTCTAAGTTCATCTCAGTTTAATAAACTCAGAAAATATGCTAGTCACAGAGAAGGGTACAGCTTCTGAAGGAATCAAATTCTATTGTAAAGTTGCCTACAAATTATACTCAGTGTTTCCAAGACAGGCTACACTGCTGAAGGTCTTGGGGGAAAAAAAGTTAGCTTATATGGTAAAATAGCCTTTTTTTCTGACTTTGAGCACACTTTCTTCAAATTCAAATTCTTTTTTTTCAATCCTGGGAGGAAATAGAAATTCATATACAAAAATACTTGTATATTTACCATGAGGTTTTCAGCTCACTTCTGGGATATTTGGTGAGAAAAATATTAAAACAGAATTATTGCATAGGCTGTGTGTCTTAACTATGAGTGGTTGCTACATAATTCATACAATTAGTGATGGTTTGAGAATTTTTTCCTATATTTTGCTTTGAATGTTCTCAAAAATGCATTTTTCACTAAGGTTCAAATTTGTACAATATTAGAATATTTGCACCTGAGCCAATACTATTTGAAAAATAATCATAATAAGGATTTGATTCAAACTGTTTGTATCTTAATAATTATAAATGTTGCACGAGAGTGTCTTGGTCACAGCAACAGTTTACTTAAGCTAATATTTGGAAAGATACTGGGTAACTTACCAAATAATTAAAGGAAAACTTTAACGACTGATGTCTATAGAAATACAGAAGCTGGCTCATGCCTAGAGAGCTCACTGAAAAGTATTCACCTTGTTTAGTACTAAATCTGAAGACCCTATGTCTTCAAATGTAAATTCCTAAGAAGTTGAATTAATTAGGAATCATTAACTGAGTGACTGCTCACCTATTTCTAGAGGATGGATGTCATTACAATAGAAAAACAGAGCAAGACTTGCATGGAATGGAAAAGAGACTATTCTGTACAAGAAAAATTTTAAGAGATAAAACTAGAGAGGTATACCATATTCATGGACTGGAGAACTCATAATTGTTAAAGTGCCATTGCTTCTTGTTGATCTAGAGTTTTAATGACATCACAACTAATGCCACAAACTTTTTTTAAATAACTGACATACCGTTCCTAAAATTTATATGGAAATGCAAAGAACTAAGAATAACCAAGAATCTTTTTTTTAAAAAAATGCCAAAGAACTCACACTACCAGATATAAAGCTATTGAGTCAAGGTATTATAGTAAATGAGTCGACACACAGAATGATAGCACAAAATAGAAAGTCCAAAAATTGATTTATATATTGTCAGTGTGTATACATGAATAGAACTTTCACCAGAATACTAAGGTAATTCAATTTGAGGAAGTGGTATTCTTTTATACAAGTAGTGCTGTATATAGCTTGCTCACTTATTTATTTATTTTTGAGACAAGGTCTCGCTCTGTAGTTTAGGCTGGTCTTGTCATCATGTAGCCCAGGCCATCCTCAAACTTCTGACAATTCTCCTGCCTCAGCCTCCCAAGTGCTGTAATCACAGCACTGGCCAAACCATACTTATTTTAAATGGATTATTTCAATCCCTACTTCACATTGCACAAAATTAATGTGAAATGGTTTACACCAATTGTTAAGGATGTTGTATTGGACCCTTTATAGATTGCTCCTAATAGTGTAACACGGGGAGAATTGTTGTTTTCTTAAAAAGTTGAATAGGTGCTTACCCCATGACTCATCAATTTCATTTCTCAGGAGTTAATAGAATTGAAAATACTTTTAAATAATATGTATACCATGTCATCCATAATAGCTGGAAATTGAAAATCTATGAGTAGAAAAATAAATTTGGTATACTTATACTAAGAAAAAGAACTGCTCATTTATACAGTGACACAGATGATTTTTAAAAATACCATTTGAGTGAAAGAAATTAAATACAAAATAATATATATAATGTGTGATTCCACTTATATGAATTACAAGCACAGGCAAAACTAACCTATGGGATACAATTGAAAACAGTCTTTGTCACTGGATGTAGGAATTGAAAGTTAAATGAAGTCACTCTGCAGAGTGATGGTTTTAATCGACATGGTGGTAATTGAGGTGGTGGTTTTATGATCATGTATGTATACCAAAATGTAAGCTTACAGTTGGTGCATTTCACTGTATATAAATTTTCCTGCAAGTAAAGAAGAACAGTAAGATGACTGGTAGAATCCATACAATCACAATAACATCATGTACTGCAATTTTCGAATGCCTTACATAGGATAATTCCAATAAAGGATTTTGTACTAACATCTCACTGAAGACTTTGGGGACTGTTTCAGTCACTGTTTCTCCTATTTTTGCACCTTTATGTACTTACCATTTAATGATGCACAGCTTTTAGCTTTTTAAAATTGTTTTCCATCTCTTCAAAGAGATCGTAAGTTCTTTGGTAGTATCGTCAACATCAGTGGTTCTCAAACTTTGACATGCAGAAGAATTTCGAAGGGGTTTATCCAGATACAGATTTTTTCAATTCAACCAGCAGACCAGTGATTTGCTAGACTTGCTGTAGATACAAGCAGTCTGTCCTTTTAAGTAACATTTCTTATAATTAACCGGTGGTTGGGTTTTGAGAAGCAATGATCTGTGTCGTACTTGAATCATTTCTATTATATTTACAAGACTTTAGTGTTATATGCCAATAAATAGACCCGTTAGAATCCCACAGATACCAGTTTTTACTAGTCGGTAGCTCTTTCTGTGTGACACTGTGAGAAACTTCAGATAAAGTTCTAGGAAGGGACCCTCAGTTAAATGAATTTTTTTTTAACTCTTCATTTTACAGATACAGGAAATGAGAACCAAAGACAACAGGGCCTTTCCTAAAGTCCGGTAGCTACCAAAAGCTTAATGGAGCCTGGGACTCAAGCCTCGTAACTCCCTACTTAATCCACTTCTTTCTATGAAGCCACATGGCACCAAAATAAGAAAGTTCTGTAGTTCTCAAATGGAATGCATTTCATCTGCAAAGAAACACTTGGAGGTGCTTGAAGATATCTGTGGTTTTCCCAACCTGGAAGCCGGAGTGTGGTTGCCGTTTTGGTGGTAGTTGGCAAAGGTGCTACTGAGCACCATTTAGTAGACTGGATAGTCTCCTAATGGAGAACGAACACAAAATGTTAACAGCACGAGGTGGAGAAACTGTGGGACAGTCCCTGTGTAAAGCGATGTTTGCAGATGCTCCCCAAACTGATTCAGCCTTGTCCAGGGACTGTGTGTTAGTGTCTCCCCCAAATGTTCTGGAGGCTGCGGCGTGGACTCCTGAATGCCCTGCCTGATTCTCCACCTGAGGTCTGACTGCAGACACTGCTTTCAGTAGGCAGCTGGAGCTGACTCCTTAGCACCTCAATGGCAGCTTGTCTCATTTTTTGACAAAGCATCTGCTGGCAGCAGGGCAGTGAGCCCTGAACATGGGCCACTCCAGCCCTACTGACAGCTCTCTTTGGTGAGGTGGGAGATGCTCCAGCTGGTCGCAGGAAGAGGCAGCCACCTGGATTTGAAAGGAAACAGATTTAATTTTGGTCCCAGTTGAAGTAGAAAGCAGGCTAGAGATGCACCCTCTTTAATTTGGGATTGATAAAATGATAATCGAGGAAGCAGGTAGAGAAGGATCCCTATAACTCGGGATATAAAGAGGGATAGATGTTCAGTGTATGTCCAGAATCCATCCTGATTTGCTGGGATATTAGAGAAAGATTAATTTGATACATGGGCATCAGGTCTAAGTGGTGGCACCTCCTAGTCATGTAACCTTGGGAATTTAATAACTGCTGCTACTTGAGTTTCTTTGGACTACAGGATGGTGGCAATAATAATGTCAACACCACGGAGTTGTGAAGATTAAATGAGGCTAATGAAATTAGAGTCATATTTTCATGTAGTGACTGGCATGCAATAAACACTCAATAAATAATAGCTATTGGCCATTACTTTTCTGCACCGTTAACTTGAAAAATATTCCAGGCTTTACCAGCCTCTAACTATACCACAAATGCCCCTCTTCTTTTCTATACCAACACTATAGTGGCATAAGCCCCGCTTGCCTTATTTACCACCGCTAACCTCACTTCATGATACCCATTCATTGTTCTTAACCACTGATAAAAGGGTAACTCTCTTGTGCTCCCAAACCAGTCTTTCAGCCGTGGTCACCTTTACCCCCTATTCTCTCACCTGCGCTCATTTTCTCTCCTTCCAAACCCATGTGGAGAAGTCTTTTTTCTGTCATAGCAGGTATTCAGAATGCTTATGCTGATAGTTCAGAGTGTGAATTCCCTCAAAACTAGTAGCGTGGGAAGTCCATCCTGAATGTATGCATAAGAGGTAGAACAATCTTCTGGCGTCTCTGTGCCTTTTTTACCTCCGGCCATGGCATTGTGCATTGCTTCTTTAGAAATCTTCATTGCCTAGTTCTGTCAGGTTATTTCTGTAGCTCCTCTCTCTCAAGGGACTTTAATCTGTCCAAAAAATAGTAGGAAACCAGCTGTTCTATACCTTCCACTTTCTCCTAGTACCTCATGAAAGTAAAGCCAGCCACCGCCTCTGGCAAGTTCTGCTATAATAGAGCAAACATGCACAGACACACAAATAGTTGCATACAGTTCCTGGTGGGCTGTGAAGAAGCGAGGTTTTCTTTGGAACTTTCAAGCCCCCACGTTACCATCACGGAGTCTATAGGACCCTAACGAAGAAAAACAGGGTCACAGGATCCTTCAGGAACAAGGAGGCCGAACTTGGGGAAGGCAGGAAGAGGAAGAGAAAATGAAGATGTGGAGGACAGGCAGTGTATCCATAGAATAGGGTGCACTGGGGCTTGAAAGTTACATTCCCTAGGGCTGCAGAGTAAGAAATGAGAAGCAGTCATCTGCTTTGTTTTGACATGCCATGGCTGAAGGTGACAGTCAGCTGTGACATCTTCTTGAAGACTAAGGCTGAACAAGCTTGACTAGCCTCAGTCTTTGTGGGATTTGCCATCAAACCAGGCCCAGATCGGGGCAGCATCGTAGTGGTCCTGGCTTGAACTTCGGGTGGAGGAGGGAGCATGGGGCCTCTGAGCTCCTGTGGGCCTGTCTGGCAGCAGCCTCTGCTTGCAGTGCTGGAGGTTTTCCCTTAAACCAAGAAAGAGAGTGAGTTTTATGTTAATCTTTGAGTAGTAAAATAAAGGAGAGCCTTCCAGATAAGAATTGGTTGTATGTAGGTGGGAGTCACCTAAGTGGAAGCAGAATTAATTTGATAAGAGTTGAAGAGAATGTGAATTCGAAGTGGTGAAAAGATTTAGTAAACATCATGTTTTACTTCTGGCATCTAGAAGGACCAAGTTCGAGTGCAACCATTACTTTTAAACATGGCCCTAGCAGAGTTAAGGTGTAGGGCTTTTAAAGAAAGGCATTTCAAATGAATTTTGAAATCAGAACACAGAAGAACCATATCTAAAATGAGAGAAAAGAAAAATGCCTCCAAGAAAATAGGGCATAGTGTAATGCTCGTACACGAGGGAATTGAAATGTAGTGAATGGTAAATCCTGGACTTCTACAGCAAGATCATTGTAGAGGAAAATTGTCACCTGAGGGAAAAAACCATCTATGCTGCTTCAGTTGTAACAATGACTGTTGGAATTCTAATCAGATGTCTGATAGGTAAACGGAATCCTTTTGCTTAAAAATACACATTCAGAGCAGCTGATGTCGCCCATCTAAGTCATAGGTTTGTCTCGGAATAGATCTTTGCACTGTGAGCTCAGCAGGAATTTCTTTTTAGAGAAAAATATTTTATGGGCCTAAAAGCAGCTTTGTCAGAACTCACAATATCCTTGAACTGCAAGCAATAGCAATTTTAGACAAAGCGTTAATTCAGTGAATTTAAGGAGGAGGAAAAAGGAAAACCCATACAATTGTCGGTGCTAAATGAACTGAAAAGTAGTTTGAAAGAACATTTCAGACTTAGTTCTTTCTGTATTCTGATTTTATGTTGAAGAATTCCTTTGGTATTGTTGAGCCCCATTGAGTAGAATGCTATCAACAAAATATGGTATTTGTTTAGATATGTATGCTTTTAGATAATACCGTCGTGGAACCAGAACATTGAGCAAGTGAGACTTGGAAGATGCGATCAGATAGCAAACTTATTCTTCCACAAACAAACCCTTGGGCCCAGGCTGTATACCCTGTATTTCCTCTGTCCTTGCACCAATGTAGGGTGAGGTCCGTGATTTTTCTTGTCACTCTGGTAGTGAGAGGTCATCTGGACATATCAGGTCGTATAAACAATCTCACTTCAGTAATTCTGGGATGAGGAGGAGAGAGCACAAAGAAATCTTTGATCACTGCTTTTGTAGCTGGGGCCTCTCTTCCCTGCACTTGACCTCTGCTGATGGGACTTTGTTTCATGGGGGTCATTTCAGGACTGTCTCACTATTGCCTTGTTACTGATAAGTACATCTTCCTTAATTCTTAAAATTTAAGAGCAAAATAAATAAATAAGCAAGCAAGCAAGCAATGCCAAGGTCACATTACTTCCTCTAAATTTTATTTTAATGATCTGAAATAATATTAATGGAGGTGAAATGGACAGTTGCAGTTTATCTTCAAATCAATTATATTCCATGTCATTAAGTGCAAAATGCAGCAGTTCTTAAAATATGTTCTGTCGAGTGTTTTGTCACTCTACAGATGGTTAACAGTAGAGAAAAAGCAATAAGTTAAATACTCTTAATCTCTAGATCAGAATATCATTGCCATCTAGGCTGTGGGAGAAATTACCAAAGTTGGAAAAGGAGGATGATCCATGAAGGATGCTTGGAGCGACAGGTTGGCAATTGGAGCTATGGGCCGGAGTCAAAGGAGAAAGACAAAGCCAGCCTTTCATGAACTGGGACTTTGGGTGGTGTGGTTTCTGATCCCTATGTCACCTACCAAGTGGAAATAACAATTCCTACTATAGTAGCTATCATTACGCTGTAGCATGTCAAATTTATTTCTGTTAATTTAAATTCTGAGTGTACCCTCACTGCGGTTGATGAGAAGCCTGTGTCAGTAATTTAAAAGGGCTCCCTTACCTAGCTGGGAAATGCCTCAGATCCTGATAGTGGTCACTTGGTGATGTTAACCCCATCTGTGACATCCCATGGAGATCCAGGTACCTGGCCAGGCAGCTTTGCTTTCTCTGGGCTGCGTTGGGCACCAGGAGTCTTTGTAGAAGTGTGGACCTTCCCAGGATTGCAGAGTTCAACTACTGATGGAAGTCCCTGTAGCTACCCTGATCAGGAACCCTTTCCCCTCTCATGTCTCTGTTTAAATCCACTTGGAGTGAACCGTAACCTTTCATACATCTCCCAAGCCCATGGACTCTCTCTCCATTTTGCAGTCCTCAGGAGCAAAAAACTGCTTCAGCTTCTTTCTGATAATTCAGCCACCCCCCTCCATGATAGCCTGAGAGCCAATCCTCTCATTCTGGTGTTTTATTTTTTCTTTCCAGTGTTCCAAGGGAAAAATATATACAGACTCTCACAAATACTACAATCCAGAGATGCTCAAGTCCCTTCTATAAAATGATGTAACATTTGTGTATAGCCTAAACACATCCTCCATACATTTTAATCATCACTAGATGACTCAAAGTATCCAACAGAATGAAAATGTGTCCATGCTCAACACAGATGCAGTTTTAAGAAAATATTTTCTATCCTGTTAATCAAATCTATAGACGCAGAACTCGTATAGAGAGATGAAATGTAAGATGAAGGAACTTTTCTATTTAACAAAAAGCAGAATTGTCAAAATACTTCTCTAAGATATCTGACTGGGACTGGGATCGATGTCCCTGTTGGGGTCTGTAGTTTGCAGGTTGGTGCTCAACTCATTCATTCAGTTCTCGTCCCAGCCTCTGTGGTATTTGAGTGTAGACTCCTGCCTCAGCCTTGAAGCACAAAACCCTGAAGGGACTCCTCTTTTGGCTTATGCCAGCTGTGCTATCTCACCTATACTCACAACTCCAAGGGACCTGAAGGCTCTCATTTTACCCCCAACACAATGACCTTGAGGGGAGAAGATACCAAAAGCACTCAACATATGATCACCCCTGGCTTTTCTGAAAGTCTTTGAGTGATTCCATTCCTCCTCTTTCTTTGTAGAATTGTGTTTTAGAGAAGGTAGAAGGTGTAGCTGACACACATCACCCACTCACAGGTCACTGATGTTGAACCAAGTGCCAGAGTGTGTTCTTCTGGTTCTTCTAGAACTTTCCATGAAGAAGTGGCCTCCTTTAACATAGGTGTGTGAAGCAGACACCTCCTGAGTGTGGTGCTTGACCTCAAGAGTGTGTTATACCACCACCTGATGTCTTGCAGGGCAGGAGGTGTGCCTGTAGGTGGCAGGGTGGATCCCAGCTGTCTCAATTCACGTATTTCTCACTATGTAATCAGGATGGTTGAAAAAGCAGCAAGACAAATTGCAGGTAGGAGGGAAATGTTCCCTTGTCCTGATGATTGTCAGTCAGTCATTACTTTGGAATTACCAAGAGGAGTATAAGTATGGCTCCGTCTGGATTAGAGAGAATATTCTTGACTGTAGGTAATAGAAAAGTCCAACAGCGTGAGTTTTGTACTGAGGTTTAGAGTCTTGATTTCATTTCTCCTAAATTCCCTCAGTTTTGCCATTCTTATTCATTGGAATTTCCTCAAATGCTTTCACTCATAATAGCCAAATGGCAGAAGTGGTTCCAGGTATTGATTCTGTACACTCTACACCCTTAGCATGAAACAGCTTCTCTCTTTTCCCACCCCTCCCTTGATTCAAAGCCCTGGCTTCATTGTAATTGTGCCAATTTATTTTACTTTCTCAGCCTAAACCAATCACTGTATAAAGGAAATAAGATGACCTAGAAGGCTGTAAGTCAGTTTTCCTTGTAAGTGGAAAAGAATTAAAAGTGTATGGCTCTTACCCTAGTACACAGGTAATTGCAGTAACTGTTCTGCTGGTTTATTTAGGGAAGTAGGTTTTAGGGGAGTAAGAACAATGTTTTCTGAAACCATATTATCTTCCAAAAACAATGCTGGGTGTTATAATTACCTCATAATTGTTACTGCTGAAAGCTTGCTATGTGTGTGTGCATACATGTGTGGGTTTTTTGTTATTGGTGGTTTGTGCTAGCGGTAGATTGATTGATTGATTGATTGATTGATTGATTTTGTCATGTATTTGTGTGTGTGTTTCAAGAAAACTCCAAAAGCTAAATCTCGAGAGTTTAAAGAATTTGTTGACTTGGTCCTCAGAGGTCCATCAGGTACAAACACTTAAAATTTTATTGCTTTCGAAGGCCATATCTGCAGAACACTGTGTAAAAGGTCAAAATACATCCTGAGAATTGGATGAGAGGCACTATCTAGAGTAATAAAAAGATGGCTCTAGGGGCTAATTCCAACTCCTCCACTCACCATTTACATGACCCTCATTTTTGAATATATATCTAAATGCCTCTGAGCATTGATTTTTTTTCACCTAAAAAATGAAGAATTTGGCAATAGATTCTAATTTTGAGAAGACTGTTATAATGTATGTGCTATCAAAGCATAGAGAAGGTCCATAGAAAAACAAATATTTTTCTCATACCTAGCATACTAATATTTGAAATTGCACCACTATACTTGAATTCCTATGTTCTAGAGTCTTCTTCATTTAAAAAAAAATGTACTCTTAGAGTTTTATCTAGGTAGAACCTCAAATTCACAACTCCGCAAGGACTTGCCAGTAACAGATGGGCTGGAAGGAACAGGGCTGGACTTCCAGAAGGTGGAGGAACTGAGATGCTCTGGACCTGGGTTCCTGACCATGTGAATGGAGGGTGGCTGTTCAGCCTTGACTCATTGCAAACGCGTGAGTCCTTGGGCTTTCTCCATGTATCTTACAGGTTTTCACGACAAAGCCACAATCCAAATGTCTTAGTTTTTATTTTGCTTTACTTTTTATTTAAAGCACTTCGTGGATTCAAAAAAAAAATATTATCTGCTAGACTAAAATAGCTCATGGGTGCCTCAGTTGAAGCTCCTAGCTGAATCTGAGGTTGTCTTGTCTTCATCTATCAGGAGAGTGAGATAATGATAGTGCTCATCTCACAGGACTCCAGGAGAGAAGAACCCTGGAGCTGTTCCTGCTATGAATCTCAGATGCCTTCCTAAAGGTGAGCTGTAAAATGAGACTGCTGAAGAGACTTGTTTCGTGGAAACATTTGAGGTCAGGGTTGCACCTAGGCCCAGAACCAGGTCAGGCTGGTGCCCAGCATCTTCTTATCTGTTCCCCATGGCCTTGGCTAGCAAGTCTGTGGAGAGGCGCCAGCTTCTCTTTGCCTCATTAATCCTGACTCCAGACACCACCTGCCAGGGCCCCTGCCAGACAGTGACTCAGGATCACAGAGCAGGCAGCCTGGTCACAGGTCCCTCGCAGCAGAAACTTGCTCCTGTCTCCCTTCCTGGTCAGGCACCTCAGTCTGACTGCCAGGTTTTTAATGAGCTGCAGAGGTAAAGACATGGAGGTTGAAAGGACTCAAATATCAACCACTGAATGAAAAAGTCTAAGGGTGTGCATGGTGCAGGGGGTGAGGAAGGTTGTCCAAGGCCACTGTAACTCCTATGATCACTGTGATTTGGGCTCCTTTTGGAAGTTTTCAGAAATAAAATCTTGGGAAAAAAGGTACTAAAGGTTTGTGCTGATCTCTACCCTGCAGGATGGTAACCCTGCCACGTGCCAGGTGGTGGGGTTTTTTTCCCCCTCTCTTTTTATTAGTATCATTCTACACATTGGCATAAAATAACTATCAAATCAGTGCAGCTATAACTCCTGTTATTTTTCCTTAAGGAAATGGTCAGGCAATCCTTCACCAATCCTTCTATATCAAATAGAGGCAGTGATACTTGTTATGTAGATTTGTTGAATAAGAAGAGCTGTGATCTCTTTAGAACAAATATCATCTCTAAAGTCACAGTACCATGATTGTATTGTACATGTATAAAAACTTTTTCAGCCTATTTACATGAACTAAAAATGTATCAAAAACTAAATAAAAAGTAGTGTTTATATAAAGCAATTTTTTTCTGACTACAAAGCAATTTTCAAAACACATATATACACATTATGAATTTCTATCCTTCCTACAAGAGAGTGAGAACAAGTAGTAGTAGAGTACAGTATTACATTATCCTTTTAATCAGTTAGAAAGCTGACACCTGGCCATTTTTGAATAGTCTGGAGACAAGGATTCCCAGCCTCAGCACTTTGGAGCTTTTAGTACTATGCACTGTGCTACCTTCAATAGCAACCTTGACCTCTACCTGCTGAATTACATTAGCTCCCCCTCCCCCGTTGTAACAAACACAAATGTTTGTGGATATTGCAACATGTACCCCTGGGGGTTAAAATCATTCCTGGTTGAGAAACACTGGCTTAGGCCTGTGTAGTTAGTGAGTTGTGTTTTTTTTTTTTTTTTTTTTTTTCTTTCCCAAACTGGGCTCCTCCAGTACCCTTGGGAGTAGAACAAGAAGGCAGGAAGAGAACTATTCTTTGAATACAAGGAACTGGTAGAAGGGATGTACACAGTGGAAGCCATGCGGATCCTGGGAGGAGAAACAAGAAGGCAATTTGCCCTTCCTGTGAGCCAACTGTCATGTGGCTACGAGACAAGAAACACCTCCCCCCAAGTTGTTAGCAACTGAGGTACAAAAACAACTTAATGATTGTATTATTTGATTGACTTTGCAGGCCTGGAGCTGGTAGTCTAAGCATCTATTGAGAGGATAACAATATGCAACATAGCAACTATGGGGGATTTCCTTCTGTCTTGTTTTTGAAATACAGTGTTGCTTTCATTGTTTTGTTTTGTTCTGCTTTATTGTTTTGTTTTATTCAATGTTCTGTTTTGACTAGTTTTAAACTGTTCTGTTTTGTTTGATTTTATTATGTCTGATGGTATGGGCAGCTAATTCTGACGATAACAAGAGGACATTGTTGATTTCCTATTATCCTGTTTTGAGGTTCTGTATCACTTTCACTGTTTTGTTTTGCTTGGCTTTATTCTGTTTTATTTTGTTTGGTTTTATTCTCTTCAAAATAAAATTTTTTTAGAAAAGAGATGTACAAATGAATAAAAAAAGGTAGGGATGTAAATGACCTGGCCTATTGCAAGGGCCACCAAGCAAAAGGGCAAGATGCTTTTCTCTTAAAAACTGGGCCTAGACATGTTCGTGTCCCAACTAATGGTTTGACAGCTGCCAGTGACAACTATGCAGGTGTCAGAGATAGTGGTTTGTGTGGGGAGTCTTATTAATTCTCACCCTGTTTGATTTGGTTGGAGCCTGGAAGCTGGCATGAGTCAACTCTCCTTGGGTTGTCTCAACCAGTCCAAAACTATTAGTCCTTATCCTCACCATCTAACAGACCTACTCTGGTCCTCTAGCAAATCCACAGTAGCTTGCCTAACCAAATGCTTGTGGTTCTAACTTTGGTTTGTTGCTACCAGGTACAGTTTGTATATGCAACGTCAGAGCTGTTGGAGCCAGTACTGTTTACCTGCCTAAAACTCTTTAGCTAAATAATGTTGAGAAAATATGTTCTGGAAATCTGGTTCAAAGTTTGTGTGTGTTTTTTTCCATCTGCACACCTCTCAGACCAATTTTTTTTTAACTAGAAACCTTTGATCTTCAGTTGACTCATTGATTCAGCTTATAACTCTGCTTTGGAGACATTCTTTAAGATGTTGGGTTTGGGGGTTACAGTGTGTTATCATATTGTGTATTTTGATTCATATATTCATGAGTCAAAACTTGGTCCATTTATGTAATTAGGGAAGGCCTTTATTTACTCCATTCATGTGTCCACCAAGAATTTATTAAATGATTAAAATTTGGGCTCTGGATGAGTCCTCCTAGTTCCTTGAGCCCCAGGGGAACCTGTGCTTTGGGGAGTTATACGTGTCTGACATAGGTGCATTTCACATGTTGACTGAAAAATAGAACTGTTGCTTTCCAGTCATTGTAGAGAAAGTGAC
Source organism: Cuniculus paca (assembly GCA_004365215.1). NCBI lineage: Eukaryota > Metazoa > Chordata > Mammalia > Rodentia > Cuniculidae > Cuniculus > Cuniculus paca. The sequence goes on from RJWT010001648.1 coordinate 16,460, forward strand.
ATCACTTCTGGAGTGTTTTCTAAATGCTCATTGACCTTGGCTTTCAATGTTCCATTCTCTGCTAGTGGGACTGTTTGGGTTGATTGTAAAGTTACAGATTTTCAGAGAACCATGAAAGCTAGAGTCCAGGATCATGGAGGCCACCTACAGTCTAAAGTTTATTGTCTTTTAACCTCTTTGGTCTTTAGTTTAACCAGCAGTATGATAATGGGAAAATACCTCTATAACCCATACTGACCTGTAAAATCAGGGAATTGTACCTAATTATCACTAAGTGACATTCTGGCTCTAAAATAAATTCTACATAATAGAATTCATATAAAATTTCTGCTGTAATTTCTGTTTATCTGGGTTTTTTCCCTCCAATGAATGAAGATTTGTGAATTCAACTATCGTGTTAGACGAAGTCCTTGTTTTGATTTGTTGCATGGCATTTTAAATTATTCTGCTCCATGGTGACTTTCAAAGGGCCAGGCTGTTTGGGGTATTGTTCAGGACTCTCAAGATGGTGAAGTGGGAGGAGCACCGGATGAGGAGTCTGGAGATTCAAGTCATTTTTGCAGTTCTGCTGCTAACTATGAGTGGCCCTAGAGCCTGGAACCCCAATTGATTCTTCTGCTACCTGGCAACATGGGTCACATGACCTTCAAGGTTTCTTGTTGCCTTTAAATTTTTTTCTTTTCTTACTACATATGCATTCAATTCATTTCTGATCTAATCTGTCCTCAGGAAACAGAATCAGACAATAAATTGTTTTCACAGTAAATCTCTTAAGTTTATCATAGTAAATGAGAAATGTAAATGTAATTAGAGAGATGGACATTTCATTGAATGACATCTGCAGTGCCCAGATCTGCTCAGGGCTGAATTCACTGGCATTCGTGACCCTACCTTGCTAATGCCATGTGCCGCAACTTGTTTTATTCTCTTCCCTCCACCTTCCAGTACCTGTAGTTGTGACTCACAAGAAATACCCTTAGGTACAGGAATTTCTGTCTTTCCCAACTGCCTTGTATCAGCTGTCAATGAATAGTTTAGATTCATGATTTGGGTTTCATCTCCCCTTTTTGAGAATTTAATTAGTCATGATAGTTTTGTTGCTTTTTGACCAATGATTCAGCTTGGGCCTCTGAATTGTTGTCTTATCCTCCTACTCTGAGGAGCAACATGGCTTGGAGTCCTTGGGTGCCAGTCTGTCACCATGCTCATTCTAGTTTTTGAGTCAAAACTATGTACTTGATACCATCTCCTTTCTTTGGAAGTGTCATATGTACTCCATCCATTCATTCATTCATTTGTTCACCCAACAATAATTTATTGGGTCTGCTTTAATTGAAGCCTACAGGGAGAAAAATGAAATGTGATTTCTCCTTTCAAGGAGTACATCCACTCTTGGAAAGGTTTATAAATCAAGGCAAAACTTCATAGTTGATTGTTACCTGGGACTCTGAAAGAAAAGCTACTTAACACTAAAGAGGACAATAACAGTTACTAAGATTTCAGTGTGTTGTGTGGTTTATCAAGTATCTTTTCAAAGTCTTTTAATACCTTTGCAAAACTTGATGACAGTAGGTATAATAATTGTTAAATTTGTAGTTGAGAAAAAAATTTGGCTGTAGTGATTTGTCATAGGTAAATGACAAATCCTATTATATGTCAATTAATATTTTCAGGTGTAAACTAAATTATTTGTCTCTCTCCATGGAACTACATTTGAGTGAGGGCTAACTACCATGCACAAGTGAGTAGAAACTGAATGTAATCAGTATCACCTAATGTAATGTAGTAGCTGGAGTGAGGGGTACTTTCTCAGATGGAGAAGTCAGGGAGGGGCTCCTGAACACTATTTAAGCCAGCACCTCAATAAGCTGCAGGAGTCAACTGTGCAGAGCACCTGGGGAAGAGCATTCTGGGCACAGGGAACAGCAAGTGCAAAGGCTTTGAGGTTGGGCCTGTGTCAAGTGTCCAAAGGACCAACAAGAATGTCACTGTGGCTGGGGAAGACTTGTGTTTTTTGCCTCAAAGTTTCCAAAATCATGGACTTGACTTAGAGAAAATCCTTTTATTTCTTGTATATGTGCTTGAAATTCAACAAGAGGTAGCCTGTGAAATTTTTCGAAGACAGAACATCTCAGATGCTGGATTAGAAGAGAGAAAGAAGTCACCCAGAGTTTGAGGTGGAAGAGTCTATACTAATTTCAGTTGACACAATTACATCCCTCTTAACCAACTGCTCACTCTTGCTACACACGTGTTCACAGGATACCTCTCTTACCTTTTTTGCATGGACAACCAAGCAGGCGTTTTTCCATATTCATGAGCTTCAGCTTTGTGTTGGGGTCAACCCTGAGTGAAATTCAGGTTGCTTTTTTCTTCTATGTATTTTTTAGTTTCTTATTTTATGAAAACATAAACCAAAATTTCATAACACAATAGAATAATAATAATACATAATATATCATTATTTTCAAAGTAGTTACTCATAGTATAAGACATTGACAAAAAAGACTGTCTCTTACAAATGAGAAACAAATAGATATTGGCAGATATTTTCCATGAACTAAGAGAAACTAGTAGTGTAAATGAAACTAAGAGCCCTGGCCTCAATAGCTAGCCTGATGCTTTTTTTTTTAATGTCTTGAATATTTTATTTATTTATTTTTTACAGGATTTAAAAACAAGATGGTAGGAAATCAACAATGGCTACCATAGTAGCTCTTGTTTTCTTCAAAATAGCTGCCCATACCTTCAGACATAGTAAAATCGAACAAAACAGAACCAATAAAAACAAAAAACTGAACACAATACAGGACTTCAAAACAAAACAATAGTAAATTCAAAATGGTTACCATAATATATCTTGTTATCTTTGAAATAGCTGCCCATGCCATCAGACATAGTAAAATCAAACAAGACAAAACAGCATATGACCAACCCAAACAAAACAATGAAAATGATGCAGTACTTTAAAACAAGATAATAGGGAATTAACAATGACTACCGTCTTCAGAAGGAGATCCCCCATAGATGCTATATCGTGTATCGTAACCTTCTAAATAATGATCAGACTACCGGCCTTAGGTTCACAAAGTCAATGAAACACTAAACACTACAAGCATTAAGTTGTTTTTTACTTCAATAGCTATCATCCCAACCTGTGTTTTTCTGGATCAGCTGGTTGTTTACTGGAGGACATGTGTGACCTTGGCTCTTCTTATCTCGCAGTCCTAGCCTAATGCTTTGAACATGCAGCATGGCGAGTGAAGTATGTTGTTGTGACCCTCCAAATTAAGGCAAAATGTTATTTTATCCACCTAAACTGGGATTCACTCCTCTTTACCTGCCAGTCCAACCTGCAGTGACAGCTGTAGAGGTGTCCCACTAACATTCTCACCATCCGCAGGACAGTGCTCAGAGCACGTCTCAATGCACTGAGTAAATCCAGGTGAGGGCCATTAGGGTGGCCATCTTGGCCACATGCTGCAGGTTTCAGGGTTGGAGATTACGTCATTTGAATCCTTCCAGTGGTCTCAAGTGACTCTGCAGACACCAGGTCTTTGTGACAAACTCATGTGAATCTCACATGTCAGGCTTGGGCCTCAGAGACATAAGACAAGGACTTCAATCTATGTTAACTAAAGAACTCATATTCCAATATAGGATGCTGTCACTGAAAAAAGGGAAAATCTGAAAGAATTGTATCCTTAAGAATCTCTATCCTTAACAGATGGCCTTAAGAAAGTGAAAAACAGACTACATAGGCCACTTCTCTATTTTTGACTGGAAGGAAGGGAAGTAATGTTTTTGGAGTACCCATGGCATGGCAGATACAGTACTATGCTAAGGGAAATCAACCCGATAAATACTTGTGCCTATCCATCTGGACATGTTTCTATTTTAGGAAGAGGGAAACAATCTATAAGTATTAAGTGATTTTTCCCAAGGTCATATAAGTTTTAATAGCATAAGTGGCCTTTTAGATGCTAGAGCTGCTAATGCACAACTCCACAAGCAAAGACATTTTTCAAGATAAAGTATCGCAGTATCCTCTAAGCTAACATTTCCCTTGTATAATTGCTTATTAAACTGCATTTTTTTCAAGCTATTCACACTCCTCTCTTATCCAGGTGCTCTGAAATGGCCTTTTTGTGTTTCCTGGGCCAGGTCTCATTTTCACACGTGTATTAGTCAAGGTGACATGTGCCTTTTTATTAGGGCTTGCCCATTACAAACCATTGTATGATTTTAAAAAAGTGGCTTAGGTGATTAAAAAAAAAAAGATGGGAGAAGTTTCTCAGCACCCTGTGAATGGAATGAATAACACATGGTCGTTTATCTCGAAGGGTTTCCTTTTACCTGAGCTTGTAATTTCCAGGGGTCATCTTGGTTAAATTAGATTTTAATTCTGAAATATTGTTCCTGGAAATACTCCTGCTGGCCAATTCATATCTCCTGAATAACAGGATTCAAGCCAAAATTGAAAGTGGTGGTAAAGTAAATGAGGATTATCTGCCATGTAACCTTTAGAAACAAATTTTGACTAGTGTTTTTCAAATATAGACTTTTGCAAGTATAAGAAGAGGTGACCGTAAAGCATATATCTGACATTCCTAAGAAACAGCGGGGCTCTGCAGAACATTCCCCAGATATCCTGAGGTCTCCCTGTTACACCTTTTAAGTGGGGACTGAAGGATATTTTGTTCTGTCTACTCATGCCTTGCCTCCCCCTTCCCATTCTCCTCCTCCTCCTCTCATTGCTGTTTTGAGTCTAAAACAGTAGGGTTTCCTGCTTGCTAAACTTTCTTAAATACTCTTATTGCACAAAATGTAAGGAAAACAATCTCACTGTTCTTCCTTATGTAGTCAGCCATTAATAAGATAAAAATCTCTCAAGAATATGTGATACAAGCCTAATGAGAAGCAGCAGTGTCCTTGTAGTTTCTGGTTGGTTGCGGTAATCGTAAACGCACATCAAATGCTGCCCAACACGGCTGTGTTGTATTAAACTGTTCAAGTCTCAGTGCATGTGGTAGTCCTCCTTTCCTGCAAGGTCAAGATAACCCGAACCTTTGTAGCCTAGCTCATTCATACATACTCACTTCACTGTCTGTGAGCCTTGCCTGCTATTCTGGGAGGGATCCTAGAAACAGCACTGAACTTGGTGCCTGAGAGCTCCTGATACTGCTCCATAATGGGCTGTCCTCCTGTGAGTACCAGAGGTGACTGACAGCCTGTGACAAGGGCAGTTGCTGTTATTACAAGCCCTGAAGAACGTCTTGCATCCCTTTGATGGCAGAACCTAGATGTACATATTTATCACGTGTGTGGTGGAGGTAGAGATTACATCATAGGTGTGTATCCTTCTTAAAAGTGTGTTTAAATTAAAAGTCACGCTCATACACTTGTCTTTCTAGAAACAGCACTTGGGGCTTAAGTTATTTAGCACTGTGTTAAAATCCTCCAGAGAAACAGAATCAGTGGGAAGAGAGGGAGAGGGAAAGGGAAAGATCTGTATGTAGGTACATATAGGCACTTGTTAGAAGGAATATGGAGGAATACAATTGGCAGCCTAAAGACTAATAAGAGGAAGGGGTACAGTTTTAGCCCAAATCTTTGACTGAAACCCAGGAAAAAGCCAGTGTGACAATTTGAAACTAAAGAAAAGAAGCTTCTACCCTTCAGGAAAGGGCCTCCCTTTGTGTTCCATTCAGGATTTCAGCTGATTGTGTGAGGCCAATCTACAGATGGGTAGGGGGATTTGCAGTACTCAGTCTACCAAATGACATGTTTAAACAACACATCTAACAGAGTTTTTGACATACCGATTTATTCATTTTAAATGACAAAAATTGTATATATTTATGGTATAGCATGATATTTGATATACATTGTGGCATGGGTAAATCAAGCTATTCAACAGAGGTACCACCCTGTGTGTGGGGGTGTGTGGGGGTGACAAGAATATTTAAAACCTATTCCTTTAGCATTAATTTATAATTTATTTATTAAGGGAATGAAGGCCCAATTGCATCTCTTTGATAAGTTTTAATTACTTATTAATTTGATAAGTTGTTTATTTCCAGTTAAAGTCATTAAACAACCGTTTTATCTGGGAAGAGAAAGCAACCTTACTTTTATAAACTCCAAAACATCTCTTCTGCTTTCCTTTCCCCCTGGATTGCTAACTTTGCAATGTTGGGTGAGTTCTCATCTCTTACTTTCTCTTAGTGAACATCTAAGATAATTCTCTGGTGTGCTCCTCTGCCCCATTCTTCACTGCACTTCAAAGCTCTGGCTATGTGCTCCTTAATGTGTGGGAAGGAAGGAAGTCATGCCTCAATTCACTGAGAAGACAGGACATTCCAAGAGTCCAATAATCCCCCACTACGTCCTGTATCCAATTATTCCACTGTTTCAAGGACACATGCACGAAATATGGAACAATTATTAAGTCGTAGAACAGCAAGTGAGGAAAGCTGCAATAGACATCTCCTCCATACAACTATTTTTTTGTAGTTTAAAGCTAAACATAAATGTGGAAATCGGTAACACATCTCAAAGACAGAAAGCACGTCTAATACTATCTCCTAAAAGACCAAATTGGACATTCAAACTTAAAGAGAAAGCCAAAAGAATAGGTAAGACAGCTCTAGTTCTGGGAGTACACATGCTAGCTTTCATATTTCTGAATCTATCCCTGGAAATGTTTCTTACATGTATCAAAAAGACACAGGGCTCTTTGAAAGTTTAACTCGAAGTCTCATGAAAGCCACTGTCGTGTACAACTGACAACTTTTCCTAATGAAAATAGAAAGAAGTCAGGATGAGTGGCTCCCTTGAGGCATTTGCTTCAGTGAAAGAATCTATTTTGAAAGGGATTTTCACAGTGTGTGTTTTCAGTATCACTCAGGCCTGCCTCTTAATCGGCCTTTCCTGGTGGGAAATACTCACCTAGCAGCAGGAATTGCCATGGTATGAATTTAATCTGAACACTTGGCATAGGCCTAATCATATTTTACTTATTCCCTTTTCTGTGTCTCCTTAAGATAAATGAGTTCCTTCCTTTATCAACAATAGCTCAGGATTCATAAGCTCACATTTTTCACTGAGGACAGGGGATGTAACAACTCACACTTTATTATCCATCTCTCATTTTCCTCCCTTCAAACAATCAATAAATTCCCCACCATGTCTCTTTTTAAAGGTTGCTTACAGGTTTCTGTTTCAGAACAACATCCTGGTATTGCTTTTTATTCCTAAATCTTTCCTGACTCAAAGTGTGGAGTTAGAGTGATTTGCAGGAGTTTTTTTGGCAAGAATTTCTTTAGTAAAACTATAAGATACTCTCAGTTGTAGCCTAAACTGTGGGCACTAGATCCCAATAACAGTTCTGATTTGCTGTCCAGGCCCATCTCATTTTTGTACATCATGGAACTGGACTAAGTTTGGTTGAAAGGATATTAATGTCTACACTATCGAACTACCTCTTACAGGTTGGGAAAAGAGACAGATGGAAAGAGGCTAGGTCTGTACAAATCAGCACCACCAGCTATGGGAAGACTGAACTAGAACCTAAGGGATGTACTTTTCCTGTGATTCCATGCGATTAGCTTACATTTTATTACAGATGTTATTAAAAGGTAATCTTTAATGCATAGAGGTATATAACAACCCCCCTTTTGATCTGTTTTCTTGAATGTCCATCAAGCACAGGACTGATTTGTATAAACAGTACCTGAAGATCGTTGACTTAGCCAGACTTAAGTTCATTTGAGAGCTGGGATCTGATTCTTTGTGACCAACAGGAAACTTTTCATGCTGTAAGGGAAGTTCACTGGCTGCCTTTTCTCAGTGAAGGATTGAGACAGAATAGTGGGATAAAAGGACAGCTACAACACAGGCGCTTTAAGACTACAGACACTCTTAAAGTATCTGTTCTGACTGACACTGAATTGCTTACATTTCACTAGCCAAGTGAGTCTATTTCTAAAGAGTACTCCATACCATTGACGTAAATCAAAATATTTATCCATTCATCAGTTGAAAGATAGGTAGATTGTTTACTTCTTTGGCTATCATGAATTATGCAGCTATGAAGATTTATGCATAAGTCTTTGAAGGGGTATAGGTTTTTGTTTATCTTACACAGACAGTGGTAAGTGTGGTATTGCATTGTCCCAAGGGAACCAATTTAACCTTTGAAGAGTCAAGCTCTACTTCAAACTGTTCACGCTAATGGTGTCAGAGAGTTCTTGTATCTCTGTGCCTGTCCATCCTGTGTGTTATGGATATGTTTTTCTTTAATTTTAGAACTTTGTGACAAATCATGTCTTTTCTCTGGGCATTTGGCACAGGACTGGGCACATGGTTGGCATTTAACAGACTATCATGGAAAACGGTTGTTCAGGACATTTGTTTCACGGTTATACTATAAGGGTTCTCTGCGCATCATTTTCTCAACTCTGAAATGAGACTAATTGTGCCCTCCCTAGAGTTACAATAAGGATTAATGGCTGTTAGATAGGTAATTTTCTTTGTCTAATGCATATGGAAAGCTTTCATTACTAATGTCCTAAAATTCATGTCAGTACCTTTGGAACAGTCTCTCGTTTAGCCAGTTCCTTCTTTCTCTTGCAGTCACACGTTTAGAGATCTAGAGGCAATGTACTGAGCCTCAAAGTTAGAGCAATAAGGAAGTGATCATCCTTTATCTCAAGGAAATTGAAATCTGATGAGGAAGGACACAGATGTCCATGTACAGTTACAGTGACAAGTGATATAAGGTGTGGGAGGAGATGAGCTACAGAAACAGATACAAGTTATAAGATGGAGCCAGGAGATGGGAGACAGAAATGGGAGCTATGAGATCTGGTAGAGAGGCACACAGCAAGGGATGGGATCTTAGAGGAGGGACGGCAGGTGCAGAAAAGACTGAGCTAAAACCAAATGACTGGAAGGGAGACAAGGCTTGTAAGAGTATTTCGGACCAAGGGAGAAACAATTATAAGAACCACTCCAAAAGGAGGGAAGAATCCCAAACAATAGCTAGCATGTGATGTGAGATAGTGACAGGCACACTGCGAGAGGTGGAGCTGGTGGGGTGAACAGGTGCAGAATATGACAAGTGTGACAAGTGTTACATGATACATTCCGGAGTTCGCTCCTTACCTTTGCTGTTGATGTTCTGTTACATTTTAAAGCTTGAAAAGCTACACAGAAGATGGTTTGATATGCACACAGTTGACACAGCCATCTGAAGATTAAACAGAAGAAAGAGCAGACTCAACAGGCACAGTCCTCCAATAGAATATCCTCAATTTTTTTCATTATTGACTTCTTCTCCCTTGGGAGCATTTGTTCTCTAGACTTAAGAATATTTTTGCTTTCTAAATAGAAAGAGTAAAATTTCTTTCAGGCCCTCCACTCCCCGGTAACCATTCTTTGCCTGGTGGAGGCTGTATCACACAGGTTGGGAGTGCACTCACTAATAAATTGGAAGCTGATGTAAGTACAGGCATGCATTTTAACATTTTTGTCATCCCCTCATCACCTTTCAAAATGCAACTACAGAAGATCCCCATCTACAGAAGATGTGAGTTTTAGATTCTCATCTTTTAAAAGATGTGAAAGTGATAGCATTTAGTAGAAATCGTACTTCAGATTTTGAATTTTGATGTCTTTCTGCATTCGAGATGGTTGGCACACTATTCCCTTGCAATGCTGGGTAGTGATAGCAGGCTGTGGATCTCAGTGAATCCTGCAGTGGGGAGGGTAACTGATGTTCCACAGTGTAATGATGCATAGTAGGTTAGGTGTATTAACTGCATTTTCTACTTAAGATAGTTTCACCTTGCAATGGGTTTTAAACCTGTGCCCCTGGAACACACCCTCATCATAAGTCAACAAACCCCTATATTTGTAATGAGTACACTTTATCACTTAGTATTTGCTGAATACTTGCCAAGCAATATTTTAGCAACTGAGAGCCTAAGAGTGATCAAAACAGACAAAAATCTCATCCCTCATGGAGCTTACATTCTGTGTTTTATTTGTTTACAGTGCTAGGAATCCAACCAAGAGTTCACCTATGCTAGGCATGTGCTCTACCCTGGAGCCTTACTCTCAGCCTTGTGCATAGGCAAAATCATTTCACGCTTAGGTCGAAACTGAGTTATGGCTCCCATTGAAACTACTCCAGGAAGAGATCGTCTTGAGACTGCTTACTAAAACAGAACTTGGCACAGTTTCAAGCCTGAAAATGTGCTGACAGAATTAAAATCTGTCTGATGCTGATGCAGCAGGAAAATCAAAGCAACAAGAAACAACTCTGTCTTAAAATTAACATAATATCAATTCCCTGCACATGTGCCACCAGGACCAGCCACAAGGTCCATCTCACTCGGAATTTTGTGGATGTCCTGGAGTCTTGCCCTACACCAGTGGTGGCCCTGGTCATTGCCTTGTTGTGGCCCTGACTGAGAAAACTGGCATCCAACACATGTGATCCCTTAAAGTTCAGTGGTTTTTCTCCTTCTCTGCCGCATTAAAATAAGAGAATCCAGTGAGGGTAGAGACCTGCAGCAATTCCCACCTGAGACCTTCACCCCTTCTAGGGACACTGACTGGGCAGGCACTGGTTTCCAGAATTCACCGCAATCCCATATCCCTTGTTCACACCTCACCTAAAAGCATCTCCTCCTTTTTTTCCTCTCTTTCCAACACAGTGATTCTTGCCTTTTATAAACTATGGGAAATCATACTGCTCTCAGGCTGCCTCCACGCCTTCATACTCACCGTGTCTTATGCAGCCTGGGAACCTGTTTGTGTGGTGGCATGAGGAGCTAGGGACCAGCAGGAGACAGAAAATGTGGGAAGCAAAATCGTACTGCAGTCTGTTGCCTTGGTTCTCTGCTGTCTCTATATATTTGATACTTCTTTTGTAGTCAGCTGTCTATGCAAAGCAACCAGCCAGTCAGTGTGGACCAGAGAAAATAAGAATAATTGCTGTCATCCTTGCAGCAGCCCATGGGGAGATACCATAGAGCCTGCCCACCTCAGCTCTGGTCCTGCTGTGTCTTCTCTGAAAGATCTTAGGGGGACCACCTTAATGCAGACTGGGAAAATAATGGGATTTGCTGACTTATTCACAAGCCCCTTTTCTGGGTGTATACCCCAGGTCAGGGTTGGAGTGGGCACTGGGGATGCCAGGATCAACAGGGCAGTCAGAGACCCTGTCTGCACTGGTAGGATAGGTGAACTTGGCCTCCCATCTTTCTCAGTATAGTATAGACTTCAGGATCATCTTATGGTCAGTGCTTTCTGTTGAGTCCAGCTATCTGGTCAACCAAGTAGTACTATTTTTACACTTGTCTTAAAGGAAATTGAAATTTCACTAATCAAAGAAGTAAAAATTAATGATTTTGAATCTCCAAAATTTCCACATCTTATTGGAAGGAAATTATACTTCAGAATTGACCTAAAACCACTATCTTAATATTTTCATACCTACTGATTTTTAAGGTTTTTTTAGGGGGTACATGTTTGCAATTCATAGTGACTGCATTCCTCATGAAGAGTTGGTGCAAGTACATCAAGCATCTTAATTGTTTTTTCATCTTCTTCTTTCCCCTGCCCCTCCCTCCATCTTTTGGTCCCCTTCCCATTAGCAAAAGATCTGTCTCCCTGGTTCCTATTATCTATCTTTTGTTTTTCTCTTTATTTATATTTTGGAATTCTCATATAGGAGAAACCATGTAAAATAGCTGCTGTTTTAAGTCGAACTGATCTCAAGGTGTTTGGATGTGTCTTCAACCCAGGCTCATTGTCCCAATGCTGTGAAGGATACTTTCTAAATGTGGGGACATATTTAGTTGGCTACTCTAGTCTGCTTTGTTTTGCAAAGAGAGGTACAAAGCAAAACAAAATATCCCCACTATTTGATAGACATTTCCTATCCAGTACTTTTGGACAGACCTAGAAATGGGGAAAGAGGCTGGAAAATTAAAGGTAATGATGCACAGGAATAGAAAGAACTTGCAAGTTGAAGAAATGGTGTGACTTAGCAAGTTGGTGGTGAGTTTCAAGCCACAAGAGGGACAGAAGTACTATTTGGAAGGAGTTAGTTGTCAGATTAAATTGGTGTTTCTCAAACTCTGGTCATTTCTATTCTTCCTTCGCTGTCCCTCATTGTCTGTCTGTGGTCTGTATTATAAACTATGTCACAGGATAGGACCTGGAGAGTCTTCTGTGTCTGTGATTCCCCAACCTTTCCAAAAATAGCAGACGATTCTGATTATGTATTCCAGTTATGCTCCTGGGGATCACAGAAAGCTGAGTTGTAAAGAGGAACCACTATACACTCCAAGAAAGTGGAAGAAGGGGTGGGCACTAGAGATGTGTACATGTTTGATATTTTCTTTATCCATTCATGTGTGAATGGGCACCTGTGCTGACTGCAAGGCTTAGCTATTATGAACTTGACCTCTGTGGCATATTAATGTTACTCCTGTGGGAATTTACTGAGGAACATTATAGCTGGGGGTCATTCTGTTTCTTCATCTCAGTCAGTGATGTGTTGTAAGTATTTGCTAAACTCTTACTTCTCCTCCTGTAAAAGGTATATAATATTGCATTACAACTTAAGCTGTCTTAATAGGCACCTTTTAGATAGTTTGTAAGGTTTTTTTTCTTGTAACTGATACGATGATCACTAGTCCAGCTAAATACTTAGACATTTACACAATCACTTTCTTATGAGAAAATCCATGAAATAAAAGGGAATGGAAATAGATCTTACATGGGATAGATAATTACCCTACATATAATCTTTATGTAGGAATGAGTTAGCTGGGCATGGTGGCATATGTCTGTAATCTCAGTACTCTGACAGGCTAAGGCATGAGGATTGCAAATTCAAGCCCGGCCTGAGCAAGTACTTTTTTTATTTTGTAAACATAGATCATGCAAGCAAACAGAACAATTTAGTAAGTTTGTAGGATGTAGATTCCATGTGTGTTTCTGTGAAAAGATCTGTCTCTGTAGCTAAGGTGCGAGAAAGAATAATCCAAATTTAAGAGCAAACCTCTCTCTGTGTCTTGGCAGAGGTGTAAGAACCTCTGTGTATTAGTTTTTCCTGTTTCCCTCTGCTTCAGGCTCCACCTGCTGCTGGTGAGACACAAATGTGTCCAAGCCTTCACCTCTCCTCCTGCATGGGAATGCCTGGTCTGGGCTTTCTTAGCAGAGCTGCACCCTCAAGTGCCAGATGCAAGAACACACAGAGGCACACACTACCATGAAGGAACAATACTGGCCACCGGGTCTGTTCTGACAGTGCTTGTATGAAGAAGGGGCGGGGGAATGAGCCCATTTCGCCTTGGCATTGACCCTCCCCATGTGATATCTGCCGTGCATATACTGAGGTCCATGCAGTGCTAAAGGGGGGCAGCCACAGAATGTGAGATCACACAGCTCACTGAGATGGGGTGGGGTGAGACTTCAGCACATCATGCAACCTGTTATGTGTCCAAGCAGGGCAGCTCCCACTCCTCTCTGTGGATGTGAGCCCTGTGAGAAAGTGGCCCAGAATCACCAGGGGTTCCAGTCTTCACGAGCAACCTCAAGACTGGATATTCAAATACCTCAGTTGCAAATGTTACTGGGAACTGGAGGAATAACTGAAAGATGAAGCATCCTTCTAGCGTGTTTTCATACTTAGTATACACACATATTACTTGGAGAAGACACGTGGTAGAATGCCAGAGACACAAGCTAGTCTCCTCTGCACAGGTTTTGCTTTGTTGATTTGACTTTGATGCCATGTAAATCTTTCAAAATCTGTAAAACAAAACTGGACTTTAAAGTGGGCCACGGTGGCTCATGCTTGTCATCCCAGCTTCTCAGGAGGCTGAGACAAGAGGACTAGTTGATTTTGGAAGTTCAATTCAAGGGCAACCAAGACAACTATAGGCAATCTGGACAACTATAACAAAGAAATTGGACCTTAAGAAACACGAAAAATTGAAAGAAAGCAAAAGGACATGTAGATCATGTCACTTGCCTAGCAGGCATGAGACCTGGGTTTGATGCCCAGCCCTGCAAAAATAAAAATGATAATGAATAAAATAGGCGAACTTCACTGGATGTCAGGTTGGTGGCATAACTGAACAGAAGGGATTTCAAGTGATTTTGAAACTTAATAACTTGTGATAACTTAGTAGATTGTGATTTAAAGGTTTTAAAAACTGACAAATTTCAGAATTGTTTTTATTAGTGGTAATATCAGTTTTGTAGAGGTTTGGGGCTCTGAAACTATTGGGTGTGTACAGCGGGTTAAAACAAATGAGTAATCATGTTAATGTTATAGACAATAGGGATATTTAGTATGGAGGGAAAGTTCTAATCCATGAGGTTAAAGTTTATGTTCTGAATTTGAATTAAAGTTTCATGTGAAATCATGGCATATTTTACTAAATAATGAACAAAGGAAGACCATTAGACTTTTATTTTCTAGCTCTATCCACAGAAATGAAGACTAATCCAGTAACAATGAACATATAAATCTCTGAGCTTGTGCTTTCCAAATACCTGTTCCTGGCAAAAAGAACTGGAGCTTCTCCCAGGAAATGGCTGATTCCAGGGTTTGGATAGCACATGTGTAAGATAACCCTGGGACATCTCCTTATCTAGAAGCTAGAAGTCACTGAAGACTACCATCAGGAGTTAACTTCGAGTGGCTTACCTGACCAAAAGCAGAGCAGTTAGAAAATTAAGAAAAATAATGCTGTGCCTGTGCTAGAATGAAACAAATCAAAATATTCATCGTGATATTTTAAAAATAAAAATCTCATTGGATTGGAGACTACTAGGTAACCAATTCAGTATTTTGAATATCAACAAATAAGAAAAATTGTGTATTGTCAAATATCTCTATAAAATATAATTTAAGTTAAATAAATAAATGACAAGATGAAACTTCTCTTGGTATAATATCCTGGTTAATGAGTTGCAAAGGAATTAATAAAATTATGGTTTAATCAGTTTGGGATCAAAATTTCTAGTTAAATTGTAGACACTTTTCTAGGAAAAGATTGCCAACAGTGATACCATCGCAATGAAGGTGCTTTTGTGCTTCCTGCTAGAATACCCCATTTGGTAGGTAGAAAGATGAACCTGCCCCTAAGATGTCCACCTCACAATCTCAGAAAATATGCATGTGTTACAGTTCAAGGCAGAGGGGAATCACACTTGCAGATAGACTTACAACTGCTGATGAGGTGACCCCAGAATGAGAAGATTATCATCTAATAATCATCAGATCACCTGAATCATCCACATATTCTCCATGAAATCACAAAAGTCCTTGAAATTGAAAGAGCACAGAACATTTAGGGTCAGAGTGTTGGTCTATGGGAAAAAAAAAAAAGCCTCAATCTATCATCACTGACTTTGAAGACAGACAGAGAGCTGCCGTGGGCCCGGGAATGTGAGTAGCTTCTATAGGCTAGAAAAAGCAAAGAAAAAAAGATCTTAGAGATCTACCACTCAGACTCTTTTATTTTACTTTTTTACTTTTTTTTTTTTAGCTCAATGAGTCATGGCTCAGACTTCCAATTTAAAGAACTGTAAGACAATAAATTTGCATTTGTTTAGACCACTAAGTTTATGGTAATTTGTTGCCAAAACAGTTATATAAACCCTATTTCCTTGGATAGATTTTTCCTAGAAAACAGACTGAATCTAATTAAATGTCTGGTATTTTATGTGTAACTACTAGTTTATAGGAAACACAGCAGCCAGAGGAGCACATGGAGTATGGGCACGTTCAGCAAAATGTAACCTCTGGGAAACTCAGCTAGACAAATAACATTTTATTTGCCAAAGAGAGCATGTGTGGATGTGGAAGTATACAAGAGAACACTTTGGGAGATTTTGGAAAATCACCTGACGTTTTACATTCCACCAAGTTGTATTAAAAAGCTTCATTCAAATAAGCAAGTTATATACAGGAAAAAAAATGTTAGTGTAATGTGAACCCTGACTCTGAGTGTTTGACATTAACAAAAGAGTCACTGTTACTGTTTGACACTGGGTGTTTGATTGTAAGGAATTTTTTGAGGGGGATAGCATACATGATGTTGTTGTCAGTTTTAAACAAAAAACAAAAGAGACAGGGGGAGTTGGCGGGTGAGGTAATAGATAACAAGAGCCTCTGAAGATGGGTGATGAGTATGTCTTTCACTTCTGTGTTCCTCTTTTACTTTTAAGAAACTTTGTGGTTTTATTAAGCATATCTGGACAACTCAGGATCATCTCCACATTCTAAGATCACTTGATTAGCAGTCGTATTTTTATCTGCAATCTCAGTTCGTTTTAGCAATAGACCATACATAACATATTCAGAGGTTCTGAGATTACAGTGTGGACCCCTCTGGGGTGGGGCAGTCTTTCTGCTTACCACATGAGCTCTTCTTCTATCAAACGTGAAGCGTCTCTGTCATAATGTCATCAGTTCTACAAAAATACGCGATATCCTTTCCTTTCTGTATTTTAATATGAACATAATACAATTTAATCAAAATGATGGTCAATAATCTGGCATTTTACATGTTTTGTAAGGCAGACAAGCCATGTCCAAAGGCTGGATTTGACCAAGGAGCTACCAGCGTGAAATCCCTGCCTAAAATTTTGAAAACACCATCTTTCCCTTTAACCTGAAGAATCATCCTATTCTTTCCTCCCACTCCCCTCCTACCTCCCTTCCTTCTGTACTGTCTTGCTATAAAGGCCACCTTATTCTTTGCAAGTCATTGACTTGGGGGCATTACAAATCGTTTGGGATAGAATTTTCTCAGAATAAATGAGCAAAAGGAATAATATGCATAATTGTATTGAACAATGCCTCCTAGTATTTTACGTGTTCATTTGGGCTACCCTCATTTTGCGCCTTCAAATATTAAAAAAAGAAAAAAGAAAAAGCAATAACTTTGTTTCAATTTTTGACTGCCTGAGGTATTTTGAAATTTGGGCTAAGCACATTTTCCCTGTTATCTCTGTCTCTTTCAGGATGGAATGGGAAACTTGAGAATCACAGAAAAAGGTCTAAAGCTAGAAGGAGACTCAGAATTCTTACAACCTCTCTACGCCAAAGAAATTCAGTCCAGACCAGTAAGTTAATACTGACAGCAGAAAAAATAATATTGTTGCTCTGAAATCTAAATTTGGGGTAATTTATCTTGCCATTCACTGATATTCAAGGTTTGGAGGGGTACTGGTAATGAGATAAATTTATATTCAGTTCTGAAGGCTTGAGTTGTCATCATAACCATGGCACGGTAAGCAAGTGTTTGACCCCTCTGAGTCTCCATCTTTTCCTGACAAATAGAGGGTAACAATTCAAGCTCACCATCTGCATAGATTGTGCTGCAAAGCAGGCAAAAAGCAGTGAATCTGGAAAATTCTTAAACCCTATACAAATGCTAAATAGTATTGCCATTGTTTTTAATCATCAAGTGTTTCAAAGCCATCGTTGGAAACACAGAACTGAAGAATTAGCATTTTGTTTTTCATTAACAATTTGTACTATGTAACCATTGTTGGTTAGATTCATTATTAACACCTGTGATTTTAAGCAGTATATAACTAATTACTTCAGAATGCATGTACCTGTTTAAGGTATAGTTCTGGTTTCCATGCATTATCTAATTTAAATCACAATTTGATCCACCCACATGGGAACTGTTGTTGCCTTCGTTTTACAGGAAAAGAACTGAGGCTTAGAGAACACACCCAAAGCCACATATTAATGAATTAGTAGGGCATAGATTTCAATTCTGGAAACACAATTCTAAAGCATTTTTGTTAACCACAATTTCTAAGTAAGTTTCTCTTTTATTATTTTTTCTTTTAGATCATGGTAGAAATAATTCCTATATACCTTGCTTTTGTTAACCAGTATTATTGAAATTAATTTTTGGAGTGGAATTTTTTTTGGTGGTGGTGGTATTTGGTTTTATTTCTTAAGAGTTTTTGTGTGTGTGTTGATAGAATTTGATGGTTGAAAAATATTATTAATGTGTTTTTTTCTGGCTGGGATTAATCTTTATCTACCTGCAAGCAAAGAATAACATGAAAGTACCCCAGGTATCATCTGCATCACATGTATTGATTAGGGTAATCAATGAAATTTAGCGACTTGGTGCAGGTGCCTAATTTTATCTGAATGTCATCTAAAGTCTTCAGTTGTATTACACTGAATGTGACTACTGATCTGACAATAAGTTTACTTCCTTGTCTGTCTCCTAAAGTGGAACCAGAATGTTCAAATCATCAAAAATAGCAAATCAATTCAGTCACATATTGACTATTTATAAAATTTAACTGGAACCCAGGGTACGTTGGATTGGACCCTGAGAGGATTAAATGTGACTCATTCTCACTGAGGAACCATCGCCCTAGAATGAGCAATGAGGTCTCTGTATAACGAGTATGGTAAGAGGTTATTTCTACTTTGGACAGAATGCAGAAAACTTCATGCATTTAAAACATTCTATGTGAATGCATTGCTCTTGATTCTTGATTCTCCCACCCTGGTAAATTGATTAGTGATGTCATCAGCTTATGTCACTCATTGTATTTTAGATTGATTACCTTATTTATGTTAAACATTTAATTTACTAGGTCAGATTGATAATTTCCCTCTAAGAGTGATGGTAGACTTTATTTACAAAAAGGTTGGAGAGTAAATATCACTAGCCCCCCAACACTATCGCTTTTCCCTCCCTTTTTGCAAGTAATGTGAAAACCATTCTTAGATCAGGGTCGTGAAAAATAGGCTACGTGCTATAGTTCACCAACCACTTGAATCTTTATTAATACTTCCATAAATAATATACATGTTCTGATTAGACTGGATGTGGTATAGGGAGTAGATTTTAATATTGCATAGAATAATTGGTATGTGTTAAGTAAAATAGCTCTGCTAAGTTTTCTTGGTGTATAATTAGGGTCATATAAAAGAATTGAGAAATATGTTTTGAGACTTGGAGCATTGTGCCTGGCATGTCTCTTAAGTCCCTGTGCAGGAACTGAACTTAGCAAATATGTCAGGCAACCTATCTGTAAATTGACAGGCAGCTGATCCCAAGTTAGAGATTAGAAGCTTTAAAAGGAACAATAATTTCAAAGCTTTTGCTTTAATATTGAAAAATCATCCAGTTACATTTAAGTCACTAAAGAAAATAAAAAGATTAGAATAAAAAATATTAGAATTCACTTTTCTATTGTATGAAATGAAATATTTTTCCTTTTGAAAAGTAGTAAACAAAGGTCTATAGATGTGATTTTGATAATAAAATATGTAACTTATAACTGAAAAAGGACACATATGCACACATAATAAGATTCATCAGTAAATCCCTGGAGCTCTACCTGAAACCTGCTCTCCAATTTGTCAGCCCTCTTCATCCCACACCACCCTCCTTCCCATCATACTTTGTTCTTACCAGCCCTGCCACACCAGCCTCCACACTGTCTACTGCCTTTTGCTCTTAGCTTCCTGATGTGCACTGTGGCCAAAGTGGCCTTCAGAAGGTCAGGTCCCTCCACCACTTGGGGAGGGGTTCTCTGTTAACTTCTCATAACATCTGGAATGAACTCCAAAATCCTCACTAGCAGGGCCTCTGAAGTTCTTTACATGATTATCATGGAGGCTCTTCTGATCATCTGGTGTTAACTCAGATGAAACCATTTTGGGAAGACCTTAGAACAACAGCTATATCTAAACAACACACTGGTTTCCTTCCTTATAATTCATATTATTTGACATCATTACTTATTTTACAACACAGTTTGGAAAGAACAGGAGATTGTCTGGTTTTCTCTATTATGTTATCTAGTTCTATGACTCACATGTAGAATGTTCTCAGTAAGCATTTGTGAAATTTAATTAACCAATCACTTAAAATGAAAGTCTTCCTTTAATTTATCCTGTAGACACTCAAGTACTGCTAACAATTTAGTATATATTTTTATATTTTCTATGATTATATTTTTTATAAAATTTTATTTTTCTTAGTATTTTGCATTTTCCTCATTAAAAAATACATGTAAGTTTTCTTTACCTAATATGTACAATTTTAAGAGCTGTTTTTGAAGTATAATTAAAGAATATAAGTTCAGGACATAGCCCCTTGATATTTCTTTTTGAGAGAACCTAGAGCACATAGAAGGAAATCCAGAATAAGTTATTAGGCATGGCAACAAAGATAGACTTAGCCTGTTTTTGAAGTGTCACAAAAAGTGAATACAAATGTGTTTCCTAAAAAGATGAACCAGATGAGAAGAACCCTAGAATTAATCTACAAACTCCCTCTACTTGATTTAGGGCATACTGACAGCTGAACCCCAGAACTGGGATTGTGTTTAATAGACCGGTAAAATGTGCCATTTTAAGTTATAATCTCTACAGTAATCATAGACTCTCATAGTAAACAGATTACCATGCTTCATTCTATCACTTTCAGCTTGCTAGTTTTCATTTTGTTTTGATCTTCTAACCATTGCTTGTAGGACTCCTCTAGAAGATTCTCTCTTATAGAAATGGTCTACAGGACCATTTCTCTGTGGGTCACAGTTTCTGTTTCATGAGGCACCTCTTCCTGCTTTTCCCATTGAAAAGAGATCACCATCCAGTTGAACAAGATTAGTTGGCCCCACTAAGTGAGGAAAACTAATGAAGCAACACTTGACTTCAGTTTGGCTTTGTGTTTCATCAATGAAAAAAGAATTGAAATTAGTCGAATGATCCACACAATGTTCAATACCATATTGGATTTTGTTATCAAAGGTTGTAACCGTGATCAACTCAGTACAAACTGATTAGGATGATAGCAGTCACTTAGCAAGACAAATTAATAAGAAAATGTTCATCTTTATAACAGTTTTCATCTGGGAATTCAGTGAAGATGTTAGGACTTTCTAACTTCAACCACATGGATGTACAGCTTCCAAGTGATAAAGTATCAGCTTCTCAGAACATAATGGAAAATGATGTTTACGAAATTAAGTGTCCTACCAGGACATCCTCAAACAGCTTGTTGTTGAAACACCACTTGAATGCATTATCACAGACTTTGTAAAGTTAATCCCACACAACTCTATAAATGTGATTTGGTGTCTTTTCGGTTTATAAGTACAACTACAAATCTTTGGCAAAAGCCACTAGTAGATAAATTGAATGAGTGAGTTTAAAGGAAACCATATGCATATTTGGGTTAAGTATTTGGGACAAAAGAGTCCTACTCCCCAGTCATGGGCTGGGAGGAGAACCAAGAAGCCAACCCATGTCCTCCCATGAATCAGCAGCAGTTGTGGGCCAGGAGAACCAAGAAGCCAACTTGCACCCTCCCATGAGCTGAGATAAGAAGAGTGCCCCCCACCCACAAAAGCAACTGGCTGATTTGGAGGAACACAGGCTTAGATGATAGCAACTGAAGTTTTAAAAAATGCATAAAAAAAATCCCTACTTATTTTTAAAAAGCATTCTTATTTTGCTTTCATGATGCTGAAATTAGATGATACTTTTGCACAACTTAATAGGAATGGGCAAAGAAAAAAATGTAATTTATTGAGCAGTTAATGTGCTGCAGACCTACACCACTAGGAAAGTTATGTAAAGATTCTATCTCCATATTCACCTCAAAGTGTACTTGAAAGTAGATATAGGTGTCCTAGCCAATTACTGTATTTAACCGAGAATTTGAAAAGGGAATAAAAATATAAGTTGGAGGAAGGATTAAAAAATAACTTACATTAGGAGTATAGAGAGGAAATTTATATTCCTTGAAGGTACTTCTGTGTTTTAAAAATGTTTTACCTTTAGAAAGCAGAACTTGCCATTTTAACATAATACATTTTACCAAAACTTCCAAATAGAATTGTGAAATCGTATCTAAATAAAGATTTAATTTTTGTACTGGGGATCAAACTCACTAAATAAAGATCTTTGTCTATACCAAAAGGCAGAAGCACACTACAGTTGAGCACATGTAGTATATTGTTTGATCTGGGTAACAATCAGAAGTACTGTGAGCTATGTGTTTCTTATTCTTTGCATATTCTTGCTTTCTTACCCATATCACTGAAATATTGAAACCTCCAGCATAGATAGTTGCATTTAACTAAGATAAGTTGCATTTAACTAAGATAACGTTTGTTAGCAGCTAGCACAGAACTTGAGGTGTCCAGAAGTGATACCTGCAACATTAGCCCCTTCCAATGCTGATGGTGGTAAATCATCATCATCATCATCATCATCATCATCATCATCATCATTATCATCATCAAGCCCAGACCTCATCTGATATTTGAACTTCTGAACATAATGGCCATACATCCTGTGCCTGACTATCTCCCTAATGTCAAACTTGCTACCCTCACAGGGAACACATTTAATCTTCAGTAGTTTTTAATTTAAAATTTTTCTTTAACTGAGTTATACCTTTCTGGTTTTCTACTTATTTTTCTATCAAGTTTTTGGTAGATCTAACATTGTAGACTGTTAAAGTCTTTGTGAAATAAATAGCTCAGCAGCATATGGTAGGTATTTTTAGAATATTTATACATTTTGATCTTATGATGACATTTTCACTCATTTTATAACAAAACAAAAATGAAATAAAAATTTGAAAATTAGATCCTATGTTGGATTCTCATTGCTGTGAATGCTTGCCTGAGAAAAACAAGTTGAAGAAGGGAAAGTTTATTTTGGCTTACAGTTCCAGAGGTTTCAGTCTATGGTCACCTGGCTCCAAGGCAGAAACATAGCAGAAGGCATGGAAGAGGGAAGATGATAACCTCATGGAAGATAAAAAGCAGAGAGAGAAAAAAATCCAGAGAGTAAGGGGATGAAAACAAAATATAGTCCAAAGGCCATGTCCCCATGACCCACTCTTTTCAGTGAGGACCCTCCTGCTATTTCTAACACCTTCCTCTGATGACACTGAATTTTAGTTTCACCATTGGACTCATCCACTAATTCAGTGAACACTCTCATGATTCAGTAATCATTTTTCACCTCTGAACACTGCTACATTGAGGATTATGGCTTATACATGAATCTGTAGGGAACACTATATGTTTGAATAATACTGCACATAAATACCAGTACTGTTTAAAATTCTGTGTAAATCTGGGCACATATTAAAGTCTGAAATCCACATATAAAATGTGTCTTGAAGGTGTCCAAGTTTGTAAGTACTCCTGAAATTTAGGAAACACATGTATATTCCTTGTAACTTGGAACCAGCCTTCACTACCATGAAGTTTTCTTTGAAAAGTTTTCTTTTTAGATATATCATTTCTTGGTTTCATAGAACAATAAATTTTCAAATTTCATATTTTGGTTTTACTGTGATGTCAGTTGAGTTTAGTTTCACCAGACTGAATTACCAAGGTATATCTAGTCTGACAGGTCTAAATCCCTAAGAATTTAATTATATTGCTCACTTTATTGAATATTGTGGCCCCAGAACCTAACTGACAACCTTGGAATAGATGGCATCTACCTCAATCTGATAAAAGCCATCTATGACAAACCAACACCCACCATTTTACTAAATGGACAAAAACTGAACACTTTCACTCTAAAACCAGGAAAAAGACAAGGATGTCCACTATCACAACTCCTATTCAATATAGTTCTGGAAACACTAGCCAGAGCAATGAGATAAGACAGACAAAAGGAATAGGATAGGAAAGGAAAAAGTTAAATTATCACTTTTGCAGATGACATGATACTTTACATAGAGGACCCAAAAAACTCCATAAAAATACTACTAGAGTTAATAAGCAAATTCAGCAGTATAGCTGGATACAAAGTCAACACTCGTGAATCAATAGCATTCTTGTACACAAACAACAAACTTACTGAATGAGAAATTATGGAAATAACACCTTTCACAGTAGCATCCAAATAAATGAAGTACTTAAGAATCAACCTAACAAAGGATGTAAAAGACCTATATATTGAAAAATATGGTACTCTAAAAAAGGAAATTGAAGAGGATATCAGAAAATGAAAAGATATCCCTTGCTGTTGGCTAGGAAGATCCAACATTGTGAAAATGGCCATATTCCCAAAACTTTTATGCAGAATTAATGCAATCCTGATCAAAATACCATTAACATACCTTACAGATCTAAAGAAAACACTCTTAAAATTCATTTGGAAACAGAAGAGCCCTAAAATAGCAAACCCAATCCTGGGAATCAAAGGCAAGGCAAGAAACATCACAACCCTGACTTGAAGTTATACTATAAAGCTACAGTGATAAAATCAGCATGGTACTGGCAAAAAAAAAAAAAAACAGACCAGAGGATCAGTGGAACAGATTAGAAGACACAAACACACCTACTAACAAACTCAGCCACTTTATATTTGACAAAGGGGCTAAGCATGTTCACTAGAAGAAAGGTAGCCTCTTTAATAAATGGTGCTGGAAAATTTGACTTTCCACATGCCAAAGACTGAAACTAGACCCATGCCTATCACCATGCACTATATCAAAATAGAAATACTAAATCTACTGGAAGACTAAGTAGGTAGAAATCTTAAAGACATGGGGGTACACAAAGAGTTCATGAACAATACACAAACCACACAGGAAGTACTTCAAAGAACCCACAACTGGGATCTCATCTTATTAAAAAGTTTTTGCACTTCAAAAGAAATCACCAACAGAGTAAAAAGAAAATGCACAGAATGGGAAAGAATTTTAGTCAGCCCTCCTTCAGACAAAGGACTTCTATCTAGAACATATAAAGAATTGAAAAACATCAGGCCTCCAAATTCAAAGACCCAATCCAAAAATGGGCATCTGAGATGAACATGCATTTCTCAGATGAAGAAATACAAATGGCAAATGTTCAACAGCACTGATCATTCGAGAAATGCAAATTAAAACAACATTGAGATTCCATCTCACTCCAGAAAGAATGGCTGCCATCAAGAAATCAACCGATGACAAATGTTGGCAGGGCTGTGAGAAAAAAGGAACACTTCTCCACTGTTGGTGGGAGTGTAGACTGGTATGGCCACTATGGAAATCAATATGAAGATTCCTCAAAAGCCTAGGATTGGAGGTCCCATTCAATCCAACTATTCTCCTTCTGGGTATTTTCCCAGAAAAATTGAAAATGTCATGCTACAGTGATATATGTGCGCCCATGTTTATAACAGCACAATTTGTAATAACTAAAACTTGGAAACAAACCAAATGCCCATCGACTGCAGAATGGATAAAAAAGATGTGGTATTTTTATACAATGGAATATTACTCAGCTATAAAAAAGATAATCTTGAGGCTTTTATAGGTAAATGGAGGCAAACTGAGACTATACTCATAAGTGAGATAAATCAGACTCACATTTGTAAGTATCTTATTGTCTCCCTAGTGCAAAAAATAAATAATAACAATAAACTGAAAGAGTAAAAAGATTCAAAATACACAATAGGTATTATAACAATGAAAGGGGAAGAAAGTACAACTGGGATAGGGGAAAGGAGAAATGGAAGAAAGGGAAAGATTATATGTATGTAGATTTACACATATAGCTGTATGTATGTATATGTGTGCAAAATAGATAATACTACTAATAATCTCTGTTAATACTACTAATCTCTGTTAATTCATCAAAAAGAACAGTTTATGCTTTCATTGTTTGATTATTTCATCATTTTTTATGCCTAGATTGTGTAACCTGAACAACTATTTCTAAGGATAACAATAAAGAATGTATTAACTAGTGCTGATTTCTTACTGTTGTTTTTTTTTCTGAAATTCTGTATTATTTCTATCCTTTTTTCTGTTTTGCATTTCAAAATTTAAAAAAAGAATACTTGCAATCACCCTCTTAGCAAATTTCAAGACTATAATACAAGAGTAATCCTAATGTCCATGCTGCGTGTTAGCACTGTAAAACTAATTAATAGAACTGAAAGTCTGTACTCTTTGGCGCTGTTTCTGTGTTCCAT
Source organism: Cuniculus paca (assembly GCA_004365215.1). Lineage (NCBI taxonomy): Eukaryota > Metazoa > Chordata > Mammalia > Rodentia > Cuniculidae > Cuniculus > Cuniculus paca. Next base: position 42,489 of record RJWT010001648.1, read on the forward strand.
CTGCCATTGGTTTAATAATCTTTCTAACAGTTTCTGAGTTTAACTTTTTCACATTCCATATTAAGGTAAGATCATGCAGAATTTTTTTTCTTATTCATGAACTATTTCATTTAGTATCCTCTAGACTCATCCATTTTGTCACAAGTGACAAGATTTGTTTCTTGGTTAAGCCTGAATAGTATTCCATTTTGTGTATGTGACACATTTCCTTTATCCATTCTTCTTTTAAAAAAATTTAAGTTAATTCCATGTCTCAGATATTGTGAGCAATGCTCTAATAAACATGGAAGTGTGAACAATCTCCTTGAAATAAATATTTTAATTCTATTGGATACATACCCAGAATGGGGATGGTTGGATCACTTGGCAATTTGTTATTTTCTATAGGGAATCTTCATATAGTTTAGGTAATGACTACCAATTTACATTCTTAGCCACAACACATAAAGATCATTTTTCTGTATCCTTAGCAACACTTGTTTCATCTTTCTAATAATAGTTGTTCAAACAAGCATGAGATGGCATTTTACTTTGGTTTTTATTTGCATTTCCTTGATGATTAGTAATGTTGAGCATGTTTCCCTTCCTGTTTGCCATTTTTATGTTTTCTTTGGAATGAGTGGAACAGAATATGTCTATTCCATCTATTCCTGTGCTTTGTCCATTATTTAGTCAGTTTTTTTTCTGTTTAGCTGTATGAGCTCCATAATCATTTTTTATGTTAAAACCTTATCAGATACTATGTTTTGGTATATAATCTCCGCTATTCCATATGCTGCCTTTTAATTCTGTTGATTATTTCCTTTGCTGTGCAAAAACTTTAGTCTGATGTAGTCCTATTTCTTTAACTTTTGTTGCCTTTGCTTTAGGGTATCCTATCCAAACAAACAAACAAAAAATCACTGCCAAGAATAATATCCTGAAAGTTATTCCCATTTTATTCCAATAGTTTTATTGGTTTAGAGTTTATGTGTAAGTCTTTAATACATTCTGAGGTGGCTTTTGTGTTTAGCGTGAGATACGATTCCTGTTTCTTCTTTTGTTTTTATTTTTGTGGACGTCCAATATTCTCATCGCATCACCATTTCTTAAAAACAGTACCTTTTCTCCACCAGGTATTCTGACATCTTTGTTGCAGATTCGTAGACTGTAGCCCAGGGAGATTTATTCCTCAGCTTTGTATTCTTTTCCACTAGTCTATGTTTCTTTTTATGTTGGTATCATACTGTTTTTCGATTACCATAACTTTGCAAATGTAATCTGAAATCAGCAAGTATGATGGGTCCATCGTTGTGCTTTGGGTTTTGAAATTGTATTCATGCTTAATGGAAGGTGGAAGCAGTCTTAGAACATCTGGAGGCTGGAGTTACGACTCACCATAGCCATTCTTCCCTCTGAGTCTCTTATCACACATCCTCTTTTATTTTTCTAACTGCTAAAGACCATGAATTGGAAAGAGACAGGCACAAAAATATTTGAGCAATTTTGGCTCTGCTTCCTTGGTTTGAGACACACATATGCACATACAAACTCAGAAGTAACATGGGATGTCAGACATTTCACAAGTTTTATCTGAAAAGAATTCACTGATAATTTGCTTCTAAGAGCAAAGTCATGTCTTGGTTATTTTATAAATCAAATGAAAGCAGTGGTGGCTTCTCCTCAGTAAGCAGAACAGCTTCAACTCCCAGCTGAACATATTGCACACAAAACAGTATTTTCTATGCCACTTGCATGGAGCATGAGCATCTTGCTGTCTTTAATTAAGAAGTTAACTGGACCATGACGTATTGCCCGAGTAAATAAAAGTGATTTGTACTGAGTCAGAGAGGTGCATTAGGCATCTTTGCATTTCTTTGCTCACACATAAATTATGGACATTATTAAAAATTGGAAAGGTCATCTATAAGCCCATCTGTACGGTTAAGCCAATTGCTATTCCCCAAATGTATCTATCTGTTTACATGTTGTAATTTATTGTGGGCAATTGTTTGAACTAGCTGCTTGCTTTAAAAAAATACAAACTTTGAATAGATCATCATTTAATATTACAGCCAGTTTGTTTTTTTGCCTGGAAAATGGCATAGTGATTCACAGGGTTTTGATAAATGTAGAATTTAAGTGGACTAATAGATTTTGTTCTTTAATTTAGGAAAAAATTGACTGTGTATGTGTGTGTTTTTTTCTGGTAGTGGGAACATACTTAATGGCAGGTGGTAGCAGTCTTAGAACTGCTATCAGGGCCTTCATACTGTGCTTTCTCTCCAGCCCTTTTCTATTTATTTATTTTGAGACAGGGTCTCACTAAGTGATCAAGTTGCCCATGCTGAGTTCAAGCTTGTGATCCTCCTGCTCATCCTCCCAGAGTGCTGGGATTTCAGGTGTGCACCATCATTTTTTTAAATTACTTTTTAAAAGTAGAGTTCATCCTGAAAATGTAAGAGTTATGGAAAGCTTTTTCTGTTTTAGTTACTGTAACAAAGTACTCAACACCCAGAATTTAAAGGAGAAAGTGTTTGTTTTCATCTACAGTTTCAATCCATTGTTGGCTAGTTCTAAGGCAGAAAGAGGATGGCAAAGGGAGATGGTGGAGGAAAAGGTGTTCAAACCATGGCATCCAGCAAGCAAGGAGAGAAGAAAGAGCCAGTGATAAGAATACACCCATCTTCCAAGTCATGCCTCTAGTCATGCCCACTTTCCCACCAGGGTACACATCTAAATGTAAGACTTTGGAGGACCTTTTAGATCTAAACCATAACATTCTGCTCCTGACCCCTAAAAGACTCATGTCTGTCTCAATGTGCAAAGTGCATTTAATCCATTTCTAAAAGTCCCCACATTCCAGAATTACATAAGTTTTAATTCATAATCTCCTCTGAGACTCAAAGCAAACTCTCAGCTGTAAGCCCCCATGAAAATGAAAGAGAAAATTAAAATATTTTCAAAAAGCAATTGTGCCGGGTAAAACTTTCCATTCCAAAAGGGACAAATAAGGGGAAATAGGAAGGAGTTGATCTGAAGCAAGACCCTAACCCAGCATGGCAAGTGTTAAAACCTATAGATCTATGTCTGACACCCAGGCCATGTTTTGATGAGATATGAGCTCCACAGGATTTAGGCAACCCTTCTTTCATGGCCTTGTTGGTTACAGACAACATGGCTTTTACTTTGGATCAGCTCTGCCCATTTCCTATGGCTTCTACAGCAGATGTGCCACATTCTGACATCTCTAGTTTTTTAGGCATTTCCTGGCATGTGTGCTTGGTCTACTGCTTCTTTGGCTTAACTCCCACATCCTCAGGCCACGCCTTCTCAGGGGCACATTGCTTGGCATCCCAGGCCTTCTTTTAAACCTAGGTGGAAGCCTTCCTGACCCCACAACTCTTACATTCTGCTTGTCTGAAAAGCCAGCACCATGTGAATGGCACCTAGGTCTGCTTTCAGCTTGTACAGTAGTCGGATTCCCTTGGAACATTATTACTGCAATGCTTTCTCAGTGCTCAGATAGCTGACCACAGTGAAATGAATCTCAGGATATCAGTGCCCTAGGAGGCCCTTCTGAAATAGTACTCTCTTCTCCAAAGAAAGTTTTATCATTTTTCACCCTTAAAATTACTATGGGTATGGAGGAGCTAAAAATGGTGGAACAGTAAGCAGCAGAGTAAACAGTCTCTCTGAGAGAAACAGTTCAGATGCTGGAATATAACATCATGGATAGGACAAGAAGGAAAGAAGTGGGTCCCCTGGACCAAGGAAGAATCTAAAATATGAATTGAAGCCCACAAAGAGAATAAAAAGAATTTAAA
>RJWT010001649.1:7502-36666 GCA_004365215.1 Cuniculus paca
TGACTTTAACCAACACTTTGGGGCAGCTGAGATTAAGGAAACCAGGTGTGTGCTACTTCATTTGTCTAAAGAGAGCAGAATGGATAAAAAAGATGTGGTATTTTTATACAATGGAGCATCACTCAGTTGAAAGGAAGGATAAACTTGAGGCTTTTATAGGTAAATGGATGTAACTTGAGACCATACTCATAAATGAAACAAATCAGACTCACTTGTGTAAATATCATATTGCCTTCCTAGTGTAAAAAAAAACCCAAAAAACTAAGAGTAAGTAAGATCTAAAATGTACAATGGATATTGTGAAAATGAAAGAGAAAGAAAGTGTTCAAAAGGAAATAACAACTGGGATAGGGAAAAAGAGAAAAGGAAAAAAGGAAAAGATTATATATATATATATATATATATATATATATAGGTAACTATACTACTAATCTCTATTAGCTCATCAAAAAGAACAGTTTGTGTTTTCATTGTTTGATTAATCATTGTTTTCATGCCTAAGACTTATAATCTGAACAACTACTTTCAAGTTAACAATATGCAATATATTAACTAGTGTTAATTTCCTATTTTTTTTGAAATTCTGTAGTTTTTAACCTTTTTGTTTTTTAAAAAAAAATACTGCAAAGCTCAGTACAGTTCTTCAGGGATATACAAGTAACTTGGACTTAGGGGAGGCTAGTCAAGGAAGGATTCACAAGTGAATTGAATTTCTACAGTTCAGATGCCCCAATTTATATGTGTGAGTTTGGTCACATTTCCTATTTTCAAATCAAAATGGGCTTAGCCCCACACTTGTCATAGTTTCAAAAATCTCAGCAAATCTTTTGGATTATTAATAAAATAATTTGGCGTGCACTCAGTTTTAAATGGTAAGTCTGGTACGTGTTGGTAGAACTGAGAAATATGACCAATCTACCATAGGTGGGCTGGTTTCAGCTGTCACTGATGCTGTTGCTGCCACCTGTCATGGATGTTGCAAGCTGATCCAGCACAATGTGATGTTCCCCTGTGTGTGGTTGAGATGACGCACTTGCTGGGTTCAGATCCCTGCACTGATCAGAGTGTTCTTTGAAGACTGTGAGCTTTCTTAGTGTTTGTGTCGGCACAGAGTGCTACAAGCTGGGACTTCAAATCAATAACTCCCCAGTGCACACTCACATTCTCAGCCATTTCCCCATCACATGGCAGGTCAGTCATGAGGGTTCTGCTAGCCCCAAACATGGTACCAAGGCCAACTCTCTCTCACCTTATTTTGGGTCACCTCTCTAGACTTCCTCTTCCCTTAGGATAGATCTTGGCCCCCAAAAGTGTCTTTTCTTGCTAATGGATCATATTGGGACATATAGTCTCTCAGAAATTCCAAAATGTTTAGGCTTCATAATGAAAAAAGATAGCATGAGATATTTATGAGAAGCTATCTTAAGACACAATCTCCAAGACGCCTTCTGTTTTCCAAGGACAATCAGCAGGAACAGCTAGGGCTTTGGCCAGAAAAATGTCCTGCTGTGACTCTTCCCCACAAGGCAATCTGTGGCCACTTGTCATTTTACATTCAAACCAGTAGGGTTTTCTATGAACAACCCACCCACACAGAAAAGTAGCTGCAATATTTAAACGGTTGCTTCATTCCCTATAAATATTTGAATTCTTTATTCATTTTGAGATAGGCTTTCTCCATGTTGTTTTTTCCACTATGCCTTTGAGTTCAGCCTAAGAGTTGGCAGAATAGACAGTGTATGAATGTACAAATGCTAACAAAGCATGGGACTTCTATTCTAACTAAGCACTGTTATGATTCACAGCCATGATCCCCACACATATTAGGAGACTGTAGTGGTTCTCCGATGCCCAGTCACATGAAACCTGATCAGACCTGTGACCAGGACCATCTCTTAGTGCCCAGTACTGACTCTATCACTGGAAACAGTGATCCATGACCTAATTTTGAATCTCACTGGCACATTCCTATAGGGAAAGTGGGTACATTTGTGTGGACTGGGGAGATGTCTGATATAGGAAGATCTTGGAAGATGGGAATATGGAAGAACTGTTGAGAGGTGGTAATAAACTCCTGGAGCTTGCTGCATGGGTGGCCAGCACTCTCTGTGGCCTCATGAAATTCCTTTATTTCTGTATCAGGGTTCAAATACGGAAACAGACTGAACTTCACAGAACAAGGGATATATGACAGGAACTAGTCTGTATAAAAATGATAGCTGATTAAGACCTGTGGGCAAAGTTGCTGCTTTTACATCTGATGTCAGGCCTGAAGTCACTAGTTCAGCAGGCCAGCTCTTCAAAGTAAAGTTGGGGGTAAACTTGGAGGAAGCAAAAATGAGCTGCAAGTCACAAAGACAAGTTAAACTTATGGTTTGTACCAACTCATGAAAGTTGATTTTTAAATATTCTGGATTTTTCCAATCCAGGTGTTCATTCAATGCAACCATTTTGAAAATTATTATCTATGCTCCAGAGAATATTTATTTGTAGAGTGGAAATGCTATCTAATGATGTACCGTTGGGCATCTCTTTCCAACTCCATATTCAGTAATATCACATTGGTAGCTTTCAAGTAGTTCCTACAGGAGATCTACACTACAGAAATTGGCAAACTACAAATCAGAGCTTAATTTATTACATATTTTGTTTATGGCCTAGATTTAAGGCAATGGAGAAAATGTTGATAAAATAAAGCTTTAAAAAGGATTTTAAAATATTTTGACAGTTACATTGTGAATAAAAGAAATATTCTTGTGGTATACAACACTTTTTTTCAATTTAGCAAAGAAGTAGCTCACAGCTTTGATGAACATGAAATTTGTGGCTTCGCTTTGGTCTTGTGAGAATAAACAAAAATATCAACTAACATTTAAATTGCAGCTATATCTGGAGAGCTAATTGTTAAACATTTACAAGCATGTTATTGGCTGGATCCTACCAGGAGAAACTGGAATGTGTGCTTGTTCTTACTGCCTCCAATCTTGTTGACACAGATGATTTGGAGACGAAGCTGAAATTCTTTGTTGCAAAGTTGAACACATACCTGGCCTAAGACTTGGAAAAAATTGAAGGAAGAGATCCAGAAGGAGCTGGAGAAGGAACAGCCCCGGTGTCCTCCACACCTGCAGAAGAGAGACATGGTGTGTGAGCTGCAACACTGTCTGATGTCTTCCACATGACCTTCAGAGAGCAATGACTGGTGTTTTGTTTCTGCCTCTTAAATCTTGTGCAAATTTCCCTTGGAGCCACCCCAAACCTGAATGCATGTGGGAAAGAGAATTCTGAGAACTGTAGTTTCAGTTGAACTAAGTTGTAAACTCACTTTGCTAGTTCTAAGACATGGTGCAAGGCTGGGGTGTGGACTGGATGATGCAGCTCTTTCTGGGTCTGACAGGTTCCAGTGTTGGTATTGTCAATATGCAAGAAAGCGAATTCACACACTCAACAGCCAAGTTAGGGCTTCAGGCTTTGCAGTCACCATCTATCCAGAACTTGGGGATGGATCATCCCTCTTCAGGAGGTGAATGTTCTTCCTTTTTTGCCTTTGATTTTCACTCATTCTTGTGGGGAGAGAAAGATAGTATAGATGAAATTCGAATCCTTTGGAAGAGAATCTGGATTCCATTCATTCATCCAGCACTGAGCCAGGCCACATGCAGAACAGTGGGGACCATGAGATGAATCTGATCAGTCCTACCTTCAAAGATATCACAACCTAAGAAAGAAGAGAATTGAGGCTGCCAAGTGGAAAGAGACAAAGTTCTCCAGGTTTCCCCTCCACACAAGTTATTTTTTCCCATCTTTCTCTTTCAGAAGCAGCAACAGTCCCACTGCATTCCAACTCCTTTGTATAGCATGCTGTGATCCTCCCTTTGTCTCTCAGCCTCCATGGATGTCCTTCCACCTATCCTGTGCTCTTCCCGCCCCATTCTGCTGCTAAGGCCCAACATGTGTATGTGCCTCTTTAACCTGGAAAATCTCCCTGCTCTTCTCTCCCTACAGAAGTCTTCTCATTTTCCCAGACTCTGTTCAGTGCTATCCCTTTCATAAAACCTTTCTGTTCAAGGCAAATATAATTGCCCTTTTCATGTCCCACTCCCACACTCTATAGGTTCTATCTTTACTTAGCGTTTACTTGGTGGCTATTTACTAAAAACACAGTGTGTCCCAGGCATGCTTCCAAGCATGTGATGGACATTGTCTCCATTTAATTCTTTAATGAATCCTGGGAGCAGGTGTTCTGACCTCTTTGACACAAATGAGGAAATGAAAGCTCAGGAAAGTTCTATGTAACAGTCCTAAAGGCACACAGTAGAGTTAGAGTTTGTACTGAGGGTGCTCTTAATCTATAGGATATATGGCCTGCCTCTTTAACCCAAATGCAGGGTCCATAAATGCTAGCTCCCTGGGGTAAGATGCAGAGGAAGTAGGAGAGGGCAATTCTGTAGATCAGTGTGTAAGTGATTCTTTTTCACATGGTAGTAAAATGGTAACCCTGTGGCCTGTAGATCCCCAAGAGGGTGGAGTCCTTTTCCAGCACAGTCAGCCAGAAAGGGGCTCAGCTGAACAGCAAACTGGGTCTGTTCTAGCTCTGGAAATGAACCATCCCCCAGAATTTGGCATGAAAATGGCTCTCAGGCTCAACTCTGCCTCCCACCTCCTCAGACTCAGACAGGAAGGCTGTCAGCCTCCTTTGTCACATCTGACTGAAAGACAGCGATGACATGTGCGTAGGAGGCACTGAAGCAGGGGATCCCTTAATAGATCAGATGCTTTGAGCCCTGAGGCTTGCTATTCACTCTTTGGAGTGGTGGTGGAGGGGCTGTTTCATTACACAAGAATATATCAGCCTTTCAAAGGGTGGGGTTATGGTGAGACCAGTGAGGTTCTTGCAGAATCAGAGGACACTAAAAAACTCTGCAATGGATGTAAATGATGTTTTAATACAACATGTGAAAGCACAAATAAATGTGAATTATCTATGATGAAATAGCACCACTATTTAAAGTCAAGACAGGATTAGTAAAAGTCAAAGGCTTTTTCTGATTTCAGAGAGGCACAGTTGTGTGGTCTGACGAGCAGGTCATCTGACCACCTATTATCTCCGAGCTCCTAGGGAACTGTGAAGTTCTCCTGTTTATCTCCAACCCAGTGGAAACAAATGCATTCCATCCATCCATCCATCCATCCATCCATCCATCCATCCATCCACTCCTAATTGTGATAGTTGATTGTGGCAATTTGAGTAAAAGATGCTCAAGTAAATTGGCTTGGCAATTCCACACCCTAGGGTGTGGAAGACTTACCCTAAAGTAGCTTGTGCCTGGATGGTATAAAGGGGAAGTGAAGAAGGATGGGTCTGTTTCTGTTTCTTTCTGGGAGCTCTAGTCCTTACCTTCACCTTGGATGTCATCTCCTGGCTTCCAGAGAGACTCTTTAGCTTCCAGTGCAGATCATTTAGTCTTCTGGCATAGACTCTTCAGCCTTCCATCACAGACCCATCAGCCTTTTGATATGAACTCACACGGGACACCACAGTGAACTCCAGATGTTCAACTGAAATCTTCAGTCTCCAGTGTGTAGACCCCCTCTGCACTCTTCTTCATCTGACTCTGGGTGGCCATTGTAAGCAAATCTTGTAAATTCTTATATATTTGTATATCTCATAATTTATCTGTTTCTCTGGTAAACACTGGCTGATACATTGACCATCTATGATCGTTTTCTATGCAGATAAGAATATTCTTTGAAAACAATGACAGATTTATTTTTATGGGCTTCCTTTCTAGTATATGGCAAGTAGAAGACAGCAAAAGTAAGTAAGCAAGCAAGGGATGACCACAGCTCTTTCTATCCCTTATACCTTATCCAGGCTACTTATAGCACATAGCACTTACACCCTTAATACTTGTACTCTTGATCCTAGCATTATACTGTGAATGAATCCCAGCATCACATACTCTAGATTCAGCCACCTCTAAAAAAACTTCACCCATGACTTCATGAGGCTTTGGGGGGACATCTAAACACAAGCCATAACAGAACTCATTTATTTTTTAATATTTCCTGGTTTTTAAATAAATACATTGAAAGTTAAGATTTCCTGTATGAATGGCTTAAATCATGTGCCATAAATTTTACATGAAGTATAGCCACCATCATTCAATTCTAATTATTTTATAAATTTCCCTTGTGCATTTCTTTTTCACTCATGTTATTTAGGAATTTGTCTTTTTATTTTCCAAATGCATTTTTAAGTACTTTCATTGCTGAATTTTAGCATAAGTGTGTAGGGTAAAGAACATGCTCTGTGTGATGTAGAATTTTTTATAATTTGTTGATGCTGTTTTTAAAAACTTTTTTTTCTTTTTAAGAGAATAAAACCAAACAATAAAATGGAGTAAAGTTAATCAAAACAAAACAGTGAAAGTGATACAATACTTCAAATCAACAATGGCTACCACAATACCTCTTGTTATCTTCAAAATAGCTGCCCATACCATCAGGCCTAATAAAATCAAATAAAACAGAACAGAATAAAACCAATCAAAACAAAACAGTGAAAGCAATACAGGACTTCAGAACAAGAGAATAGGAAATCAACAATGGCTACCATAATATATCTTGTTATCTTTGAAATAGCTGCCCATGCCATCACATATAATAAAATCAAACCAAACAGAATAAAACCAATCAAAACAAAACAATGAAAATGATACAAGACTTTAAAACAAAATAATAAGGAATTAACAATGGCTGCCAGCTTCCCTTTCTAGACATTTTCTTCCCTTTCACTTTCACAATATCTATTATACATTTTGGATCCCACTAACTCCTTCAGTTTTTTATACTAGGGTGACAACATGATGTTCACCTATGTGAGCCTGAATCATATCACCTAAAAGCATAATTGCAAGTTGCATCCATTTACTTACAAGAGCTTGTGATTATCCTTCTTTATAGCTGAGTAGCTTCCCATTGTACAAAAATGCTGTGTCTTTCTTATCCATTCTGCAGTTGAGGGGCAAACTACCCTGCTTTTTTCTGGTTCCCTGTCACATGGAGCATTGTTTTCTTTCCTTTGACTTTCAGACTATGAATTTCCTTTCAAGTTAATATGTTTCTTGTATAAAGCATATTGATGGATCCTGTCTCCTGGTCCACTCTCCCTGTTTCTTTTTATTGGTCAATTGAGGCCATCTACATTAATGGTTATGGCCAACATTCACTGGCTTGTCTCTGCCATGCTATCTTCCTGCCATTGGCTGCCACTTTTCCCCTCCATTCAACTGTCTGCCCCACTCAGTGACCCCCTCTGTTCCAGGAACAGTGGTCTTTTTTCTTTTTTAATCTCTCTCTAGAATGTCCTTCAGTATTCTTTGTAGGGTTGGTTTTGTGGTCATGACTTTCTTCAGTTGTTCTTTGTCATGGAAGTATCTTGTTTCTCCATTAATTTTGAAAGATAGTTTTGTGGGGTACATCAATCTGGGTTGGAAGTTGTTTTCTTTCAGGACTTGCAATACTTCACTCCAGCCTCTTCTTGACTTGATGGTTTGTGTTGAGAAATCTGTCATGTTTGGTTTTCTCTTATAGGTGATCTATTTCTTTTCTCTAATAGACTTTAATATTTTGTTCTTGTGTTGAATTTCTGGGATCTTGATTATTATATGTCTGGATGTAGATTTATTTTGCTTATGGCTAGCTGGAGTTCTATATGCCTCACTTATCTGGACGTCACATCCTTTTCCTATGCTTGGGAAGTTCTCAGTTATTACTTTGGTAAATAATCTCTTTATGTCATTTGTGTTGACTCTTGCTTTTTTGCTGACACCTATCACTCTTAAATTATTTTTCTTTGTGTCATCTTGCAGCCATTGAATTGTTACTTCCTGGTTTCCTTTTATTTTTAAGAGATCTTTCCTTTTGTGATCACTAGCTGCCACCTGTCTTCAAGGTCTGAAAGTATAGCTTCAGTTTCTTTCAAGTGTTTTTGCCAGCTTTCAATGGAGGTTTTAATTTCCTGGATATCTCTTTGAGTCTGTTTCATGCATTCCAATTCTTCTCTGTATTGTTTATTCAAGGTTCTCCTCATTCTCTTATGCTCTTCTTTTTTTCTATCTACATCTTCTTTAGTTATGCTCAGCAACCCTTTTATTATATTTGTCATTTCTTCTTTTACCTGAGATATTATTTATGATCTAATTTCTTTACAGCCTCATGAAGTAGTTTCTTTACTTCATTTGCCATCATCCCAGAAATTTGAGGACTACTTTCACTTTCTTCCATGTCTAAGTCTCCTGGACTTGTTCTTTTTGGGCTGGAGACCAGAGATTGCCTTTTACTCCTTCATCTTGACATTTTCCTGGGTTCCTCTAGATGAGTGGGTTGTGGGGTTCCAGGTGCTTCCCATGTTGGCTACCAGTTCACAGTGTAGGGGGATGGGTCAGGAACCTGAGTTTCTCCTAACCCAGGTTCGCCAGGAGGTGGTGGGGTGTGTAGCAGGCTTCTCCAGATACTCTGCGCTTCTCCAAGGTGTGGCTGACTGGTTCTCCCAGTCCACACTGGCTGTCAGCTGGAAGTTCCCGAAGGCAGCCTGTGTTCATTTGGGGGCTGGGCTTCTTCCCACCTGTGCTGGTTACCAGCAGTAGAGTTGTGATGGCAGCCTAATGCTGTATGGTGACTTGGTGTAAAGTCAATCTTTATAACATGTTTTGTGTGCCTGAAAAGAATTCCTAGCCCATGATTATTGGTAGCAAGGTTCCAGATTTATCTATTAGATCAAGATGTAATTACATGGCTTGAATAATCCATATCCTTCATGCTTGATCTATCCTTTCCTGGGGAAGAGCAATAAACTCTTCCCCTGTGATTGGGTATTTGTCAATATCTCTTTGTAACTTGGCCAGTTTCTGCTTTACATATTTAAGACAGGAAATTTGGGTTTATAGATATTCATGATTATTTATAGATATTCATGATTATTATGTCTCTTTGGTGAAGTGTTTCTTTCATCACTGTATGTAATGCCTCTTTATTTCTCTTATAGCTTTTGCCTCAAATTTTGTCTTACCTTAATAGTGCTATGCCAGCTTATCTTTAACAGTTGACTAGCATGGGTTCTTTTAGTCCCTTTATTTTGAATTTTCTCTGTCACCTGTAAGTAATATACAGTTATATTTTAAATATACAGGTACAAATTCCCCATGATGAATGTGATCATTATGTGTATCTAAATTGCACTAATAAACTTAATTTAACAAAAGATTTGTTCTTTAACATAAGATTGATCTAGTCACATTTTTACAATGACCACTAGTATATTGGGCTTACTGTCTTATTTCATGGCTTTTAAAGTTCTGTTTTCTACTTTTCAGCTGCCATTAGATTGACAAAATGTTCTTTACTCCATTTCTCACTATTCTTGCTGACTTGGAAACTATAAATTATATTACTTTTCTTTTAGGAATGAGCTGTATATTTTAGAATTTCTTTTACTGTTAATTTTTCTAATAGAGTTGAAAGTTATTCACTATTTTTATTCTCCTGAAGATAAGACCTTAGCCTACTCTACCTACAGAACTTTGTATCTTTCTCATTATTGTCATCTAGATATTTGGTTAAGGCAATCTAGTTATTTAGACAATTTAGGCAATCTAATTATAATGAAATAGCATTATTTAGTTGTTAATTAAGTTTATCTACATATATTACCAATTTCCAGATTTATCTTTGTTTCTTGCATGACATTGTCATGTGGTTTCATATTTCTTCTTGCAGAAGTACATCCTTTGCTAATTCTTCATTAGTTTCTTTGGATGGTAATCAATTCTAAAAACCTTTCAGTCCTTATTTCAAAACTACTTCTTCACAACCTCTTCTTTTCTTCTGGAACTCCAGATAGACACATGTTTAAGCCAGCTGTTTGTTAATAGCTCTATTATATTTTTATATCTTCACTTCTTTCCAATTTTAGTATATATGCTGCTGAAGCAAGCACTATTTCTTCACTTATTGAATTTGTGCTCCGAGTAATTATAGTGTGTTTTACCATTCAATGGCGTCATGGTTTTGATTTTATCCTTCTAGTGTTTATCCTTTCTGTTAAAATTATTTATTCTTTCTATAATTTAATCCTTCTGTTAAATTAAATGTCCAGCTTTTCTAAATGGCTCTTCCACTTTTTCTAGCTATTTCCACAGTTTTTATTGTTATAATTTTTATCATTTCTTCCTTTATAGATTATGGATTATCATTAATCAGAAAAAGTTATGTTCTGATTGCTCTATTGTTCTACCCTTATCAAAGGTGCATTAATCATGTGGGTATTGGTTTGGTTGGCTGTTTCCTTTAGTGTCAGATTTTCTCAAATGTTTTGGAGCTTAGCACTGTAGATTATCGTGAATGTAAATCCCTCAACTCGCCCAACCCCAATTTACTTTTCATAGCCATTTCCAATACAGTCGCTGAGGTCCTCCAAGGAGTTCCAGAGTTAGAGCTCTGTTTCTTTGAGTAGACAGTGGAAGAGATTCCTCTAAGAGATTAGCTGGTTTGCCAAGGTCCTGTCTGTAAGGCAGGACCCTTCTGCCTCCTACCTTACTGTTCAGATAACTTTACAGAAATCCTACACGAGGGTGGTATATTCCAGCTTATTTTCAACTGTTTTTCCTGGCAGAGCCTCTTCTCAAGGGTGTGAGCCTGGATAACAATCCCTACCTCATGTGCAGTGGTTTTAGTACCTTTTGCTCCACATGATAGGGCTCCAGCCACCTCTGTCAGCCTCTTGGCTTCAGTTCAGCAGCCCTGAAACCCAGTCAGTTTTGTATCTTTCTCCTTCTCTATTATCTCTAGTCTAGAAAGATGTTTATATTGTTTTCAAAGTGGTTGTCATTTTAGTTTTAATGATTTATATTTCATCAATGAACATCATGTGTTGGGAGGGAGAGAAAGAGAGAGAGAGGGTAGGGGAGAGAGAGAGAGATTCACTCAAAGCATGAAATTTACTGGATTGTTTTGAGGATGAAATAGAATTTTCCAAGGTGAACACTCTTCTGCAGTGTCTGAGATAGAGAAAAGCTCAATAAAAGGAAGCTATGACTTTGATTTTTTTTGTCATCTACTTTTTCCTGCATGCTTCTGCTCACTGCAGGCTCGACTCAGCAGAACGCTCTGCTAGGATTTCAGCTGGGCTGTGCCTGCCCTTGTCACAGATCCCTCCATAATAAACATCTTGGTTTCCTTTAGTGTTTCTCCCTCACAACATTTTTTATGTTTGCTTCTTCAGAACTAATTTTTTGCTTACTTACAAATAATGGTTTAGAAAGACCACTTAATGAGATATCCCAAATCTTTGTTTTGAGTTTTGTCCATGCAGGACTTTGACAAGACCTTGGAAAAAAATTACTAAGCTCTGAGTCCCAGAGAGACCTAGAGCTGAAACTCAGGTCTACCACTGACTGATGCTGAAGACAACCTGGGCATATGGCTCTACCATTTGAATGAGCTTTTCAACCTGGGGATGGAGCTCACATAGAGTTACCGCACAGGTTCAGGGGAATGATAGAGTCTAACTTCTGACATATTCAAGTATTTCATATAATATTCAAGCACTTTTAATACTATAATATAATACACTATTCAAATAATTATAAATACAGCTGATCTTTGATATCTGCAGAGAATTTGTTCTAAGACCCCCCGAGGATACCAAAATCTATAGATACTCAAATCTCTTATATAAAATAGTGTAGCACTTGCATATAACCTATGTGCATTCTCTCATATACTTAGATAACCTCTATATTGCTTATAATACAATGTAAATGCTGCATAAAGAATTACTTTACTATATTATTTAGGGAATAATGATAAAAAATTTTCACGTTTAAGTACACACTACTTTTTTGGGAATATTTTCAACTTGCAGTTGGTTAAATTCACACATGCAAAACCTGAGAATACAGAGGGTTGGTGTAGTATTTAATTCAATTTTTATGATATGGTAAGATGCCCTGCCCCATTATGATAGGTAGGTGTGCAAATGTGTGCATTCATGTGTGTGTGTGTGTGTGTGTGTGTGTGTGTGTGTGGTGTTTGAGAGAGAGAGATGAATCAAGCAATGCATCAGTAAGAGTTGGTGCCATGCCCTGTGAGGCAGTGTCATTCACAGCCAGAATGGAGAGTGAAATGCTTCTTAGCACAATAATGTGCTACAGTTGTTTTTTTTTTTCCCCCTAAGGACAAGGTCAAAGCTGTATTAACAAGAGGAATAACCTTTTCTTGTGTGAGAAAAATTATTGCTTGCTAAGACACTGTGTTTGTATCTTGCATAAGCTCATGAGGAAATCAGCTGTGAGGGGGAGCCTGAATGAGGCTTTGGGGCTGCATCTTCTCACTCCTGTAACCAGAGTTATTTTTAAATGAATATTTTACTTTAGGATAGTTTTTAATTTGTAGAAAAATTTCAAGAATCTTACAGAGAGTTCTTGTACTTCCCACACTGAATTTCCCCTATACACACACCCTCTCTGCTTTGTGACTCAGCAGGGATGGGGTAAGAGGAAAGCTAAGGAATGTTAATCAAGCAGAAGGATAGAGATGAGTCCCCAAAAGAGGGGTGCTCTGCTCTGAGTGTGGTTTGTCTACCCCTAAGTGTTCATATGCTGGAATCTTGGTCCCCAGTGTGGCAGTATTGAGAGGTTTTGTGATAGGAGATTAGATCATTGAAGGGGGCTCTGCTCTTGGAAGGGATTAATGCCGATCTCCTGGAAGAACTTAGTTCTTCCAAAAGTGAGTTATTACCAAAAAAGTAAGTCTTGTTCCTCTGGCTTCCCATCAGTCCATCAGTCTCTCCTCTCACCATGTTGTCTTGATATGATACCATCATGGGAGGCCCTCACCAGAGGGTAAACAGATGAGGCTGCCTGATCTTGGACCACCAAATCCATGACCTAAGTAAACCCCCTTTACTTTATAGTTATCCAGCCTCATGATTTTTTTGTAGAAACAGAAAATAGATTAATGCCAGGGGATAGAAGCTGGAAAGAAGCAAAAATGGAGTAGAAACAACTCTCTTTCGAGTGCAAGAGGCAGTGACAGACGTGTAATTTTTTGTTTTCAGTCTTCCTCTACCCCATACAGGTAATTAAACTGCCATTTGACAGAATAGGGAGAACTTTTCAGCATCTGGATTATTTATATTATTTCCAGAATAAATGGAATAGTAAATACCTATTGCTAAATAAGAGATGCTGCCAGACAGGTGAGGTCAAAGTGCATTTAGAAGAACCATTTTTAAAGCTAACATCTCAGAGGAAGCTCCCATACACATTGTATTTATAATGTCACTTTTCATAGTTCTAATTTGAAGTGTTGGATCTCCCATTAAGGGCATGCAAATACTCAGAGAGGGGCAAGCTTGGGAATCTGGAGCTGTTTCTTCATAAAGTCTCAGAACAACAATGCAATATTTTAATTTATGGTTTCATATATTATTTATACCATATGAATATTTTATTTATGTATATATTTATTTATTGTCTTTTTGAGACAGGGTATCATTATGCAATTCAAGCTGGCCTTGAGCTTATTTTGTAGCCCAGGCTGATCTTGAGCTTGCAATGATCCTCCTGTCTCAGCCTCCTGAGTGCTGGAATTACAGGCGTGCACCACCATACCTCACTGAACATGATTTTAGGATTCCTTTCTCCCACTGTTACAGATCATGGAAAGAGGTTATGAAGGATTCTGAGAGACATTTGCTTGGATTCAGGAACTGGAGGGAATGAATGGGTAGAGTGGAGCACTGGGGAAGGAACTGGCTGCCTGAGTGACAGGGGGGCACATGAACCAGTAGTAGAAGTATTGGTGGCAGAGCAAGATGATTGCTGGTTGCCATCTCTTGAATTATCCTGGTTCAAGCTCCTGTTTCTCTTGAGATGACTAAGTTATCCTTTCTGTGTTGAACTTCCTCTAGTGTTTTTTCCTCCTGGCCTCAAAGCTTACAAATCATTCTTTCCTGTGTGCAGATCAGGTGATTCTCCAAGGCCCTGTCAGCACAGGGTGACTGACGAGTCAATTTGGTCAGACAATTGCTCTGGCTGATTCATCCATTTAACTGAGCTTCTTGATTGGTCTTCTAGTAAAGTAGGTTTGAGCTGGGGCTAGAGATCAGAAGGCAGGGAAGGGATTCTGAGTGCACTTTCTCTTAGAGAGGGGGAGGTACTGGTCTGCAGCCTCTAAGACCAAAGCAGCGAACCCCAGTTCTGTGAAGACGGGTATTGGTTCTAACCTTCTCATTTCAAAGATGGAGACACTGAGTTTAGATTACTGAGCTGCTTTACCCAAAGCTACTTGACTCAGGTGGGATCACCCGGGCCCTATTTGCAGGCTTAATTCAAGGGAGAACTGAAAGCAGCCTTTGCCTGATTCCTGGTCATTTCACCTCTTTGTACCGGGGAAGGAAAACTGGTTGATGCTTTAAGATCTACGGTAGATGTTGCCTAAAGAATTGAGCTTGGTTTCTTTTCAGGAGAACTCATGGGAAGTTTGCATGATTTCACCCCAAACACTGGACAGTTTCTGAGATGCCCCTTCTGGAGAAGTTCCCTGTAGATCTTTAGACTGCACATTTGACTAACAGGGAGCTCACCCTTGGAAGGTGTAGCTGAGGCAGAGGAGAGAAGCCATGCAGCTCGAAGCCAGAAACCTGGGTTTTTATTTCAATTCTGGTACTCAGTAAATGTGCGACTTTATGCAAGTCACCTGCCCCATCTGAGCATCAGCTGCCTTGACTTGCAATGTGGAAGATAATGTACGCTCAATAGTTTGGTGCATTACCTAGTATAAGGTTCAGGGGCAACAACATTTAGAAGAGAAATTACAAATTAAACTTGTAAAGGATTTCAGAGGAATCACACTTCATAAGAACTTGGGTTTATCAAAGAAAATACAATGGGAATTTAAAGGAAAGACAGAAATAATAAACTTACCAATTTTTCTGAGTTTATCATAAGTTTATTTATGGTGGAAAGCAGTAATTTTCTTACATATCATAACATCCACAAAGATGATAACAAGTGTGGGGATAATTTCATTGTTAATGTCAGGGATAAAGTTTATTTATGAAGTTAATCAACTATGAGGAAGGCTCAAAATTTCCTTTGTAACTTGGGCTGCAACTGTGTTCCTCCCTGGCTAGTGTGGTCCCTTCTTGAGATTCTTGTGCATATAGGATGGTGGTGGAGGCCCCTAAGGTGCTGTCAAACATTGATGTAAATTTTCACACTCTATGGCTGTCTCAACTTCCAAGCTTATACCTGTCTTTAAGATACCTGAAGTTAGGAACAGGTACTTTGTACCTGGTGTTCTCCTGACCAGTGTACTCAAGTCTTTGGGCTCTTTCTGATGTCAAGACTCTAAGATCTTAAGCAGGAAAGTTCCCTGGTCTAACTGAAACAAGTTACACAGAAAGCTTGCAGGAGTAGAGTCTTTGCATATTAGCATGTGCAAGAATGATACCTTCCCAGAAAGGAAAACATCACTTGTTTTCTTCCAGTAAATTGAAGGTGGGAGGTGCATTTGTTAAGTGGGCTCTGTCTACAGCTAATCCAATTTGGTAAGTGACTTAGGGATGTGAAAATGCTGACCTGACACTTTGGAGAATAGACTCAGATGAAGGGACTTAGGCAGCAATACACACAGGACTATGAGCAGTCCCAATGCAACATGCACTCACACATACACACATGCAGTCCTGTGTGGATGTGTGTGTTCTTTCCTTTCTATTGTCTGAATTTATTTTTTTTATTTTAAAGAGAATAAAACAAAAGAAAACAAAACAGAACAAAGCAGATCAGAACAGAACAATGCAAGCAATACAGGACTTCAAAACATGACAACAGAAAATCGATAGTGGCTACCATAATGTCTCTTGTTTTCTTTGAAATAGTTGTTCATACCTTCACACACAATAAATTCAAACAAAACAAAGTAGTATAAAACCAATTAAAACCAAAGAATGTAAGCATTACGGGCCTTCAAAACCAGACAATAGGTAATCAACAATGGCTAACACAATGTCTCTTGTTTTCTTAAAAATAGCTATCCATACTTTCACACATATTGAAATCAAATAATAGAAAACAGACTAAAACCAATCAAAGCAAAGAATAAAAGCATCATTGGACTTCAAAACAAGATGATATGAAATCAGCAATGGCTACCATGTCTCGTTTTCTTCAAAGGAGCTATTCATACCATTTCACATAGTAAATCAATTCTTGTGAACTCTTTAGAAGTTCTAGGCATGTATAATCCTATACATGTACATCTATCCTTTCTGTATTAGAGGGAAAAACAAAACAAAACAAAACCAAATTAAAAAAACAAGAAACAAAAGAGACAAATAAATAACAATAACAGAGAGCCCAAAACAATAACAATATAGGCTTTCAAAGCAAGGTGGTAGGAACATAACAAAGGTTATTTTGCATAGTTATTTTCAAAAGAGTTACTCAGAATACCAGATATATATTGTCTGAATTTCTTACTGTATGACTTCTGATCTTTCTGTGTCTCTGTTAGAACCATAACACACTAGGATAGAGAAAATAGACCCACACTGCATGTTGGGTAAGTAATAGCTTTGTTGAAACAAGAAGACACTGAGATTGGAGGACAGCAGGATGGTAGATCAAATGATGGCCTCCAACAATGTCTACATCTGAATTCGTGAAACCTGTGAATCTGTTACCTTACATGGCAAAAGAGAACTTTTAGATATAATACATGAAGGATTCAGGACAAGATAATCCTGGATTATCTGCGGGGACTGATATAACCACAAGGGCTCCTAAAGGGAACCCTTCTAGGCATACCTTCCCTGGTTTTCTGATCCTTTTGGTTTTTTCCCTCAGTACAACCAGGCTTCCTTGCCCATTTATTTTGGATGTGTCTTCCTGGTTCTTTTCCATCAAATTCATTCCAGTGGATGTGATTTTGGTTTTCATCTCTAAAAATGAGAGGTAGGAAAGTCAGAGGTAGAGAGGAGACATAATGATGGAGGCAGGAGCTTCACTGATGCACTCTGAAGGTGGAGGAGGAAAGCAGGCAGCCCTTGGAATCTGGGCTAAGGAAAGCAGCAGACTCTGAAAATGGGAAAGGCAACAAAGTGGCATATGTCCTAGAACCATCAGAAAGAAAGCAGCTCTGCTGATGTATTAATTTTAGCCCATGAGATCTGTTTGGATTTCTCATTTCCAGAACTATGAGATAACATATGTGCGTTGTTTTAAGCCATTAAGTCACAGTGTCAGGACAGAAGTAGTGTAAGGTGTCAGGAAGCCCAGGCATGTGGCTGGTGGACACCTTGGCTCTCTAGCTCACAAGGTGACTCATGCTGCAGACAGAACATGGTGGCAGATCAAGGATTTGGAAAGGGCAACCGAGGTGGACTGGCAGAGCAAGAGCAAGGCTCCCTGGGCGATGAAACTCCACAGTGTCTCAGCGGGACTGAGGTCTAGGCGTGGCAGAGAGATAGAGGCTTCAAGGTTAGGGATCGAGATAGAGACTTAGTGGTTTGGTACAAGATATGTCTATGGAAAAGGACAAAGGAGGTTCTAGTTCCAACCAGGATAGCTTGGTGCTGAGCTGTGTGCTCTGAGCTTAGTCTTTCTGACCTGAAAAACAGAAGGTTGGCTCTACTTGGAAGCCATTGATGTGGCTTTCAGGCTAGATCCAGCTCACAGACATGTTTGACCTATGCTGTGTTCTTAAAGACAGTTAGGCCAATATTTAGACATCATGAGATTTTACACACACATGTGAAGTTCTGACTTACCTTACAATGAGGGGCAATCTAGTGACACTGGTTTTTCTTACAATAAGGAGTAATCTAGTGACATTGGCTCATGTCTATACTCACACTTGCTCTAGAGCCTCCCAGCCAATCCCCATAGGAGGTGGGCAACTCCCCAGCAGAATCAGGCCCTAGAGCCATGGAAGTGGAGCCACCATTGCCCATAAAGAGACAAGGGAAGCACAGACTTTTGAGGCACGGGTTTGGGGAGCCATGCCAGCTCCTCACAGCCCTGTGCCCCAGTCACAGTTTGACAAGTGCCGAGTGCAGCAACACTCTCAACCACATTGATCTGGACACTAAACTCCTATTAATGGAGTGAGAGAAGGCAATTGCTTTCTTGGCAGCCACAGGCAGCTGATGGCTCGCACAGACCTTACCATCATCTGGAGGCAACCGATTGCCCCACAGAAGCAACTGAACAGAAGACTTGTTCAGTCCCTGAGTATGCTGCATGCTCTGGCCCTGTGTGGGCCATCAGTTCAGCTGCCACTTCTGTGATCTGGACCCTCAGCTGTCTCTCATATATAAGGCCCTTTACTCAGATTTAATCTGCACGCAAAGGTTGGCAGGACCCCATTTAGTGGACTGACAATGATGCGCCTGCCCTCCTGCCCTCCATTCCCAATTTGCCTGTTCCTTCCAGGTTCACTTTGCATGGCTTTCTGATCCTTTTGGTTTTTGCCCTCAGTAAAATTACACTGCCTTGATGATTCATTTCAGATGTGTCTTCCTGGTTCTTCTCCCTCAGGCTCGCTCCATTAGATGTGATTTTGGTTTTGACCCCTAAATTTGTGCATTTTAGCTGGAGCTAAAAGTCACTCTCTTGCTCTTGCCTTATGAGGTATGAACTCTGTTACCAGCCAGGGCCCCTCCCCAGTCCCAGTAGCACTGTCCCTAGTCACCAAAGTCCTTTACTTTCCTGGTACTTCTTGTACGTGTTCATTTTTCTCCACCCTTCACACCATTTCTCCAAATTAGAGCCGTCTCCTGCATAGGTGTCTCCAGCATCTGCACTGGACCCTCTATCCCAGACTTCACTCTTCCAACCCATTTTCTAATGGCAACCAGAGAATTATCTTTAGAGGACAAACCTTACCTCAGGAACTCAGTTCTGAATCCAATCCTTCAGTCGATCACCACAGATTTCAGAAGAATCCCTGGGTGCAGCACTTTTTTCTTGGGTCCTTGCTTTGTCCTCTAACCTCATGGCTCTGCAGTGTCCATCCTTCTAGCCCCATTCTAGCCACACTGGCCTATTTGTAGAACTCCTACTTTCCTCTAACGTTTGGTCTTTGCAGATGTTAGTTATTTCCTTTGTCTGAAACCTACTCTTACCTTAACCCCTTCTGCTGGCCACCTCAACTTCTGTGAGTCTATAGATGCTACTTCTCAGGACAGGGCTCCTGTGCCATCTTGCCTCTAGTCACAGCACTTGTCATCCTTAATAATTGTTCCTTCCTGAGTGGTCTGTATTGATCCCTAGGTTATAAGCTCCATCAGGCAAGGTCTGTATGCTTTTCTCTCCATTATATCACTATTACCTCATGTAAGCATGGGGCCGAGCAGGTGCTTGATGAATCTGTGCTGAATGAATGGATGACAGGGACAAAACCAAGAACCGAGAAAACCTTTATAGGTAAATAGGCACCTTCCTCAAGGTTGACCCAGAGTCATCTTTTTGGTTCTCTCTGGGCAACCTCATGGATGACAAGTTAACCAGATAAAAATGTAGGGTGGGGGACAGGCAGTAAGACTTGTTAAAACCTAGTCTCCATGTATCCATCTTGTCCATGAAGATAGCATGGGAGATGCTATCAACTCTCCTGGTCATGTGATTGGCAGTCTTGCCCGCTCTAATGGGAAATGAGCCTAATTTAGTGGGACTAATATCAGGGAAAATCAGGTTTGTCTGATTCAAGAGGTCAGCTTTGTCACCTATTGACCCATCTCATCTCCAAGATAACTGGGAACCAGTCTAGAGTTTACTCCCAATGGGGTGGGCTAAAGAGAGGTGCATAATCAGGCAGAGATCTGAATTCTACATGTAGCTGTGTGACTTGACCAAATCTGGTATTCTGTTCCAGGTTATCTGGTCCACAGGTCTATTGTAAGGTTTCATCTTTCATTACTTCGGGGCTCACAAGGAGTGGCCACTAGACTTCTCTATGTAGTGTTCCTCATTGCTCAGCATGTAGACTGCTCCACCCACAACCATGAAAACATGATCATTGAATTAGAAAGCTCTTTGAAGACCATGTTCTAATATCCTTCATGAATCAGGCAGTAAAGCTGGCCAGTGAAACCCACTCTATCCTCACTAACTGGACAATTGCCTCATGTCACCGATGTGTATTATTATGTCCTCTGCTATAATGCGTGTCTTTTTAAAAGAAAATTAGAATCTGTCAAGCATCATTACACAGTGAACCCAGCAACAGGGTAGCCTGTGGCAGAACATCGAGCTTCAGCCAGACAGAGCAGCTGCCTGGGGAATGTTTGTCTGGGGGCCTGGTCATTACCTATTCACATTTCCACATGGAGGCTCCCCCATCACGAAGTCTCCTTCTCCCCCCAGGTCCCTGGCAACTGCCAAGGAGAGGGCATGGGACAAATTTGATACAATATTCTGGGCTGAGGAATAAATCAGTTTCTGAAAGTACTCTGAATTCTGTGTCTGCATGTACAGCACAAGCCTGTGAAAAAGAGAAATACTGCAGAGGAGGCATATCTCTAAAGCCCTCAGAAAGAAAAACGGAGCTCAGTACCCAAGTGGGTATAGATCCTTCTAGTCTTCCAAGTCCTCTAGTCTTGCCCGGTGATGTTATGGTGACATCCTTCTACTTTTAAGAAGGAGGTCATTTTTATAGATGCAGAAACCGAGATTTGGTGGGTTCAACCTCACACTAGGTGAGTCTGATCTCAAGGCCTGTATTCTTCCCGTGCACTGTGCTTCCTCTGTTCCTTCTGGCAGTCATGGTTGCAGAAAGCTAGCAAAAGAAAGGGCATTCAGGCTTTACTCATGGGAATGGCCAGCTACTAACACACTTTTGTTCCTTGTTGTGTAGGCTGATGGCTGCAGAAGTTCCTCTACTTGGCCAGTATGGAGGCAACATCATAGATGGTCCTGTGTTGGTGCTTAAGGGATGGCAGTTTAGATGCTTTATCCTCAGGGGCCTGCTGTGATTGGCCAGCCCTCGGTTAAGTAACTCTTGCCCCATAACATTCAGACACAGCTCCCCAGGGCACTCCTTGTGCCCTGCTCTCTTTCTTCATTTCTTTGCTCCATATCATCATCTTGTTCTTCTGTTCTTCCCCTTATCTTTTCCCTTTTTCTTCTGTCTCCTGCTCTTCTCCCTCTTCTCCTTCCCTTCCTTTCCCCTCCTCTTTCCCCTTTCTCTTCTTCCTCTTTATTCTCTTTTCCCTCACTTCCTCCTCCTCTTGCCCTTCCTATACTGTCTGATGCCTACAGCTCCTCACCAGCAGGTGCCTATAACTGGAGGAAATCACAGCCAGCCTCACCAAGTAGGGGAATAAATGCTGAGCTGTGACAATCATGTCTGCCTCAGAAAGAGAGGTTTTATGTAGTTTTTGGCATTTACAAATCCTTTGTGAAAAGGTCACCCTGTTCTTGGAATCTTTTATTAATGCTGAAGACTGGCCCCAGAAATGTCATGTCTTTTTACCATGATATTTACTCAAAAAAGTATGACTAAGCATCTGAAATTCTATCAGCAGCTCGACCTGAGCAGGGCTGGGAATCTGCAGGGATGAACGTGTGGATAGATGTTCATCCCCTGGGGCTGTTGTATACTTCAGTCCTTCAGAGCCCTGGGTGGAGGGAAGGAGGGATGGACAGAGCCCAGGTGCCTGGACATCCATCTCTGTCCACTTCTCATACTGCCCAACAGATCTAGAGCATAGACTGACACATCTGCTCTGGAAGAGATCTTGATATGCACATAATTCAACACCTTCGTTTTACAGATGTGGAGACTGAGGCTCAGAGAGGAGATGACACCAGCAGGGTTATAGACCAGGTGTCCTCACTGCCAAGTCAGTGATTAGTGTTCTTCCTTCCACACCAAGCTGTCATGGAGCTCTCATACCAACCCTGGCAAGAAGACAGGAAGTGAGTCTCTTCCTGAATCTGAAGTTCTGGTTTCTGAGTCAGAATTCAAGGCAGGTACACCGTGGAGGGAGACACAGGCCCAGATGATCCTACTATCTGTTTCCTTCTTGTCTCCCCGATCTGGGTTGTGAGGAGTAGCAGAAGCCTTTCCTCAAAGCACTGTTGCCATTCCAGATGGTCATCCGTTGAACCTAACCCTGGTGTCTTATTTGTCTCAGGCTCCCACAACAAAATATCACAGACTTGGGTCTCAAATAACAGTTATTTATTTTCTTACTGCCCCAGAGGCTGGAAGTCTGAGATCAGGGCTCTCAGCATGGTTGGTGCTGCCTTTCTGGCCTGCAGATGGGTGCCTTCTTGCTGTGTCCACAAGGGGTCTTTTGTGTTAGTTAGGGTGGGAGCTGGAATGAGCAAGCAATCTAGTGTCTCTTATTACAAGGACACTAGGACCCCAACTTCATGGCTTTGCCTAACCCAAATTATCTTTCAAAGGCTCCATCTTCTAAGATTATTGCATAGGGCATTAAGCCTTCAGCATATGAATTCTAGAGGGACATATTCAGTCCATTACATTATTTTATGTAGATTCTTTGGAAAGGAGGAGATAATGGATGTAAAATCAATGTGTAAACTGTAGATTGTATACTGAATAAATTTTTATTATTGTTTGCTTTTGGAAAGAAACCAGGCAAGAAAAGTCACACTGCCTACTCAGTTTATCAGATGAGCTTCTTCTGTCTTGGAGAGGAGAGCGAGCCTTAGGAAAGAAGACTATTGGGAGGGGTATGGAGGAGACATTTACTATCTACCTCCAACCCTTCACCTGTGCCACCTTTCCTCTACATTCATTTCAAAGGTCTGAATGAATTGTGAAACCGGGGCCAGGACCAACTATCACATCTCATCGCCCTGCCTATAGTTACTGCTTTGGGAATGAGAACGTGACCCCTGGATGTCTGATCAGTGGCAAGGACCTTTTCTGGGACTCACTTTTCTGATGTATTTGAACCTGGAAAGACAGTCTCAAGAGCCACTGTTATAGCCACTTGTGGCCATGAGGGGGCATCTACCTGTGCCATCTCTGAGAGATGGGTAAGAAAGCACAATCTTTGGCAGCCTTTTTCTCTATAAGAGCAAGGGTTTTGTTTGTATACCGAGAGCACTGCCTGGAACATAGAAGTATTAATGAGTGTTTTTAAAATGTATTTTGGAGTCCCTGTATCCTGACATACCTGAATCTAGCTCTATTTACAAATGGCTTTAGTTATATAAACCTATGTGTTTCATTGCTTACTTTAGCCAATTTGAGCCAGATTTCTTGATTACTTGATTAAAGAGTCTTAAGTCAAATAGGGCATGAAGTTAAAGGCAAGATGTGTGGAGCAGGGTTTGGGGAGTTGGTTGGATTGAGAGATACCTGAAAGTTTGTAGAAGCCCAAGCAAGCGTCTTGGGAAGGTATCGTGCCTTGCATCCTGACCCTGCTGTGGGCAGTTCCAGCCTTGGTTCCTCAGGCTGCCAGTATTCCAGGCTGGGGTCTCAGTACTGAGGGTTCCTAGTCAGATTCTAGGCACAAAGAGCCCTTTCTTCCCTTTGAGGAAGTCATGAGGCTTCGGTGCCCTTAAACTTGCTGGTGGTGATCATGTTCTGGCAGTCACAGAACAATTACCAGCACAGGAAATCAGATGCTGATGCATGTCTGGCCTTAGACCCTGCCACGGACAGAACCCCTTGACTGTCAAGGGGCTAGTGAGGCTGTGGCTGTTTGATCAGGGCTCTCTGTGGTGCTAGATGTTGCTCAGGCTGCAGGTCAGCCTGTTTCAGGGTGAGGGTTCCCTTCCTGTAACTGTCCACTTGGGCTACTCTTCTATCCTTCTGCTGCTGTGAAGAGTGGGATGATAATAATGAAAACAATCATTTCTACTTTTTAAATTGAGTGTGTAATGTGAGCTAGTAAGTATGAAGTGGGTAGAATTATTAACCCATAAACCAGATGAGAAAATGGGGAATAGTTTTCTGGATCTCAGATAGGAATGGTGGGACTGGGGTTTGGTCATGGTCTACCTGAGTCTGGCACCTCAGCCAAACTACCCCATTACTTACTTCTTGACAGGGACAGTCCTGGGGGTCTCATGGTGGCACCCTTGGGGAATGGCAATAGAGGTCCTCACCAGTGTGCCTGTATCTAAGCTGAAGCTTGGAGAAGGTAGACATGGTCTTCCTGTGGTTCCTCTCCTATGAGCATTGGGGAACCTGCTAGGAAAAAGCCTCCTGGATTTCATACGACTCATGGGACTGGCTCATTGCTGGGCGGGACCCAGGCCAGGAGCTTTCTGGGGTACAGTGGGGAGAGGATGGTTCAGCATTGATGCTCCTCATATGGGCACAGTTGTTACCCACAGGAGAGCCACTGGCACATGGAAGGGGTTTTCCCCATACCTGCTGGTGAGAGATAAGCTCCACCTGTGGTTTGTGGCTTATAGCCAACTGAGTGGGGAGGAAGGCCTTGTGGTGTGGACAGCTGATGACAGTGCAGGAGAGCAGTCCTGAACAGGACTTCCACGTGTTGTATCTGCCAGAGGGTCTTGGGTTTTGGCTGGAGGCCAGTTCCTGTAGGCACCAAATTGTGGGCTACATGTGACACAGCTTGGGGAAGAAGAGGAGAAATAAGGAGCCCTGGATCTTGGCATGGCATGTGCTTGTGGGTTATCCTAGGAATGCTCGGGGAAGGAGAGGCCAGCATTCTCCTGTGAGTCTTGTTTCTGTTCTCTTGGGTATTTCTTAAAAACAAAGGTGGTTTAGTCCAGTAAGTGCTAACAGGGGCTGGAAGGAAGCTTAGCCTCCATCCTCCTAGGCAGTGAGATTGGGCCCCTGTAGGCGAGCGGTCTCATCAGCCTTGTTACTGGTCCTTACTACCCCTACTCCTCGCGCAGTGAGTGACTGATGATAATAGAGTGGTCTGCATCCTTCCCCTATCAGGAAAGAAGTGAGAAATCAAGGCCAGCCTGAGTGACTCAGGCACTTTCAGGCAAGTCTTGGCTCCTTGGTGTGAAAATAAGTGCAAGGAGGCAGAAAGTGCTGCTCTGGTATAAAAGAACATTATTTTCCAGGAAGTGCAATCAGTCATGTTTATAAGAAGAACTCACATGTCTCTTCTTTGGGGAGAAAAATCAAGTCTTTGGTTGAAAGATGAGCTTATTTCTACATTGTCAGGAGAAAACTGGCAGTGGCCATGGGTGGTGGGGACAGCCTGAAATGAAACTGAAGCCTATTACCTTGCCAGCCTGATATAAGAGGGACCCAGAATTGGTGTTTTTAACAAGTCCCCTGTGTGACTGATGGTTCTGGCCAGAGGTGCACACTCAGGTAGTTATTAACCTGGATGCTGCCAGCTGATATGGAGCACTTGTGGGTGCTCACTTAAATTCTTTTAGCTAAGCACCTGCTTACATTGCTCTTAAATTCACAGATAAAGAGTAGCAAGGGGGGATGGGGTGGAGTAAAGTCTCCGGGTCATGTGGAATGCTGCCTTTTCTTTTCCTTGGGATGACATACCATGAGTAGGGAGGAGATACTGAACCTATAAAGCCCTGATCTTCTCATCTGTAAAATGGGAACAATAAAAATGCCTGACTTGTGTTTCACTGAGACTGATTTAGGAGATGTGAAATCAATATGGGATCTGTCAATTGTGAATTCAAGCAGTCAGCTGTTGGTATCCTTGGGATGGGGTGTATTAGTTTCAGGACCCCTCTTGGATATCACAATCTACAAATGCTTAAGTCTCTTCTGTATTTGCGTATAGCTTATATACATCCTCCTATATATTTTAAATAATCCCTAGATTACTTTCAATACCTAATACAATGTAAATGTTATGTAAATAGTTGTTATACTATACTGTGTAGGGAATAATAACAAGGAAAGCAGTCTGTGTTCAGTACACATACAATTTTTTCAAAAACATTTTTGATCTAAAGTTGGATGAGTCCATCAGTGCAAACCTACAGACAGGGAGAGATGACCATATATAAATTCTAATTATTGTTTAATTTAATCCAAGGGAGAAATAAGAAACAGAGGAGTCACAGAGAGAGTGGGGTTGAGGTGTTAGCTTTCTCTTTTCTTCCCTTATGTTTAGAGAATTCAGAATTGAAAAACAGTTGAATTCCCTGAGGCAGAAGCCCACACCCCACCTGTCATGCTAAGCTTCACCAGGACTAAGGTTCATGTGAAAGACAGGAGTTGGCTCAGTCTGTGGCTTTGTGAAATGGTGGATCACATTTTGGAAATGTTGACAGTTGCTGGTTTGGAACTATAACAAGCTGCCCATGTTTCTTGTTTTGAGATAGGATGTTAATGAAGAGGCTCGCATGAATGTCGACATTCCTCAGAACTGACCTTTGCCAGTCTCCAAACACAGACAAGAAATTTGCAACATACCACCTGTCTTGTTGCATGCTTACCATATAATGGGAGCTGCATGGGTGTTCAACTTTGAAGTTCATCTTTGAAGTTAGGTATTATTGTCCCCACTTTAGCGATGAGGAAGCTGAGGCCCATAGATGGTAAATTATTTGATTAGGGTCACACTTTAGTGGGCCTTATCCTTTGATTGCATCTCTCTTGCTTCTCATAAGGGACATGAATTACACAGTAAACCGAGCAATGTTAACTGTAGGGGACTGTTATTAAAATATCCCTCTCTGGATTTTTAGTGCACAGGACATTTTTCTTGAGCTGTTTATTTTCCTAGTTGAACAAATATCCAGCCACTTGTGCATACTGACTGCAATAGCATTGCCTCTGTGGCCTCTGCAGCACTTCTGCAGCTTTGAGAACAGATCCCAGCCCCAGGTGACCACAGGTGACTTGGGGTCAGAGGGCAGGGGGCTTAAGAAGCCTTCTCGATTTTTATCGCATTAGCCTATTGCCTGGGAAAATTCCAAGCTTGTCCCCCCCACCATCCTCAACTGAAAGCCACTTTGTTGCAGTGGCATAATTTCTTACAATAACATTAACATATCATTGGAGCTCATTACCTTTGGTGTAATAGTTCCCTATTGAACTGTGTCAGACTAATTATGTCAGTTCCTTTTCATTCCAGTTTAGTGCTTCTCCAGAGAGTCGCAGTGCAGCACTGGTAATAATGATTAAACTGCTGTCGAATGCTCCACTGGATGGCCAAGCCAAACAAGGAAAAATTCCTTGCTGAAGATGGGACTCACCCGGCCCTTGTACTTTATGCAATTTGGTGTTTTAAAAGCTATTCCCTGGCGGTCATTTCCACATGACGATGGAAGGCTGGTATTGTGAGGGATGACAAAAAGGCAAATCAGGGAAGGAAATAGCTTTGTAAGTCAAGAAACAGCAGAGAGCCATCCAGGTGCTTTCCATTTGCCGGCTGAGCCCTCCAGCTCTGATGGGAACCATCTGGAGCCACGCTTTGCAACTCAGCCGGCGGAGGTGGGTGCACAGGAAGAGGCCAGGGTAATGAATCAGGACAAGCCAATATCAAATGCTTAAAGCTCTGTTGCCAGTGTCAGATGAAAGAGCCCAGGGAAGATGAATGAAAATGAAGTCATTTTCACCTTCCTGTAGTCTCAGGAAGAGCTCTTTGCTGGAGCCTAAATTGAACATGTCTTTGTCTTTTTGCATAAAGGGATGGAAGGAAATCTCATGCTTTGACAGGAGCTTTAGCAGAAACTTGATTCTTTTTATCACCTAACTGGATGCTAACCTGCTCTGAGAACCCATTACTGATGATTATTCATGTTTTTAATAATAACAACAACTAGCATCAGTTGAATGATTGCTTTGTGTCAGGCTTTGTGTTAAGGATTTCATGTCTACTGGCTCATTTAACTCATAAAACAATCCTATTGGGGATGTCTTATCATCCCATTTTGTGATAAGAAATTGGGGTAAACATAAAGTAACATGCTTATGGTCACTCCTTGAGCCCCCATATGGACTCCAAAGCTGTTTGCAAAGCTACAGCCCCCTCTTCATTCAGTCAAGTAAAATGATTAGGGTATTCTATGAGTGTGGCACATACCGTCTCCAGCTTCTAAGGGGTGAAAGCTCACCAGTCAATGTCAACTACAGGGTGACCAATTCTGTGAGCGGGCAAAAGTCAAGAGGTCTGAGAACACCTTCATTCATTCACTCACGAGTACTCGAGTGTCTTCTATGTACAGGGCTCTCCTGGGTTCTAAATGTGCTGGGGTCAGTAAAACAGCCACAGACTTTATTTTCATTAAATTTTTAGTTTTTTTTTTTATTTTAAAGAGAATAGAACAAAACAAAACAAAACAAAGCAAAACCAAACAGAATAGAGTCAAACACAATATAGCATTTCAGAACAGAACACTGCAAGCAATACAGGTTTTCAAAACGTAACAACAGGAGATTAACAATGGCTACCCTAGTGTCTCTTGCCTTCTTCGAAATGGTTGTTCATACATTTACAGACAATAAACTCAAACAAAACAAAGTAATATGAAACCAGATAAAACAAAAGAGTGAAAGCATTACAGGCCTTCAAATCAGACAACAAGAAACCAACAATGGCTACCTTAATGTCCCCTGTTTTTCAAAAGAGCTATTCCTATCTTCTCACATATTGCAATCAAGTAGTAGGAAAGGGACTTAAACCAATCAAATCAAAGAATAAAAGCACCATTGGACTTCAGAACCTTTTCTCCATATTTATCGGGAATTTTGTATCTTATTGAGTCTTTCAATTTCTTACACTAGGGAGACGATGCGGTGTTTACACATGTGAGTTTGGTTTATTTCACTTATGAGTGTGGTCTCAAGTCGCATCCATTTACCTATAAAAGCCTCCATGTGATCATTCTTTATAGCTGAATAGTACTCCATTGTATAAAAGTACCACATCTTCTTTAACCATTCCTCAATTGATGGGCATTTGGGTTGTTTCCAAGATTTGGCTATTACAAACTGTGCTGCTATAAACATGGGTGCACATATATCACTGTGGTATGATGATTTCACTTCTTCTGGGAATATGCCCAGAAGCGGAATAGCTGGATCTAATGGGACTTCCAATCCTAGCTTTTTGAGAAACCTCCAGACTGATTTCCACAGTGGCTGCACCAGTCTACACTCCCACCAACAGTGGAGAAGGGTTCCTTTTTCTCCATAGCCTCTT
>RJWT010001650.1:0-46281 GCA_004365215.1 Cuniculus paca
TCTACTTGCTGGTCCTAACTCTGCAAAAATTTAACTTAGATGGCTGATTTCAACTCCTGTAGACATCAGATTCTCTATCTTCTAGATCCATTTAAATCTTAAGGAAGTAAGAAGTAATATTTGTCATGATTATGTATATCTATAGAAGATTTGCACATAAATTATCTCATTGAATGAACTCAAGGGCTGCTTCTTACTGCAGAATTATATAAAAGAGACTCACTTTGCCAAAAAGGAAAAATACATCAAATATTTGTAATAAAGAATTTTCCTTTGGAATGTTTATAATAGACACTAACCAGAAGGAGAATTCTAAATATAAAAATTAGAAAACATTGTGCACATATTTCAAAACTGAATTTATTCAACCACTATTTTCTTTTTTAAAATGATAGCAAAGAGCCAGGCACGGTGATACATGCCTATAATCCCAGCTCCTTGGGAGGCTGAGGAAGGAGGATAAATTCCATGTCAGCCTGATCAACTTAGCCAGACTCTGTCTCAAAATAATAACAAGGCTGCGGTCACAATTCAGTAGTAAGATGCTTGCCTAGAATACATCGGGGGCGAGGGTAGAGGAATCCCTGGTCTACCGCCATCCTTCCCTGAAAGTCCCACACCAGTGTACCCCATCTTTTGTAAATGTGGGGAAGCAGAAGTACCACTAGATGGAGCAGTAATAAAAGGCAGCTATCTATCCGTAGTTTCAGCAACTCCAGCAGTCTGCAAAGGTGCTAAGGAAGGATGGAATAAAAGTGAACCTTGTAAATTATCGCCTCAAGAATGTAGACAAGTCATTAGCAAAATCAGTACTGGAACTTCATTCTTTGTGTTCTTATCCAGAAAACTATGCTAATTGGGGAAAATGTCTTTTTTCCTTCTCACTTCAAAAACATTACCAGCAATGGTGGGTTTCAATCACCTCTTAACCATAATGTTAAGATATTTGTCAAACTCAGAGGAACCTACTCTAATAGACTAAGAGGCTATATATATATATGCATTCATATGAGGTGACCCGCCTGACCCTTTCAATTATCAGGATTAGAACTCTGAGCATCACCCTGGTGCTTTGTTTTTATATGTAGGTCACTATCTCTCTCTTGGGGCGGGGTCTTTTTGAGATAGGATTTTACTGTGCAGTTCAGGCTGGCCTCCAAGGGATCCTCCTGCCTCGGTCCAAGTGCTGAGATTACAGGCGTGTCACCACATCCCACTCTCACTCTTTCATATGCAGGGCCCTAGCCATATCTCTTTCTCCCTAGGCAACCGACCCTGGAACACTGACTCTAGAGAAGTGAAAGTACTGAATTAGGCTGACTCACACACAAACGGGGTTGTTTTAGGGATGAGTGGGTGGAATTGACCTGTTGTTTAACTGAATGTGTCCTCTTCTCATTTACATTCCTGAAAGGAAAACAGACCCAACTGAAAGGGAAAGGGGAATGTGTGGGGATCGGGGAGAAGGCATATGCATTCTGTAAACTTTCTTCATTTAGTATTTCACATCTAAAGGCAGCGGCAAATAAGTTAAAAAGGAACAATTAAGGGAACACAACTTGCCTTGGAAAACTACTAAAATAGTTGGGTGGGGTAG
Source organism: Cuniculus paca (assembly GCA_004365215.1). Classification (NCBI taxonomy): domain Eukaryota; kingdom Metazoa; phylum Chordata; class Mammalia; order Rodentia; family Cuniculidae; genus Cuniculus; species Cuniculus paca. The sequence goes on from RJWT010001650.1 coordinate 1,598, forward strand.
TGCATGCCAGTAAGCCCAGCACTGTGGAATCAGAGGAAGGAGGACCCTTAGTAGTTCGATGCCTGCCAGTGAGTTTAAGGTCAGCCTGAACTACAAAGCAAGATGGTCTCAAATGTTAAAAATAAATAAATAAACCTACCAGATCGCCTAATATATATGACATGTCCCCCCTCCAAATGCCTGGGAGTGGAAGCACACGCCCGTAATCCCAGGATTTGGGAAGCTGAGCCAGGAGGGCTGCCAAGAGTTCAGGGCCAACCTGAGCTACACAGTGAGTTCAAGGCCAGGAAAACAAAGACCCTCAAAAAACAAAAATGTTGCTGCTCTTCCAGACCGGATGAGAGCAAGAGACAAAACCTGAACAAAATCTAAAAAGCAGGAATCAGATCGTTAATGCACGGATAAAGAACAAGATCTGGGTGGGGGGTTGTAAAACACAAAACCCCTACACGTCTATCGGCGGGCTCGGCTCACTGCTCACTCCCTTCGGCCCAATCCGCCGCGTCTGGAAGCTGGGGTTCCCCAGGCCACCAATAAAGGCAAGGTCTAGGAGGGGTACAGCCTGAGCCCCCACCCGTGCTGCTGCTTGTAGGAGCCAAGTCCCGGTGCACTTCCCACAGCTCAGGGAAGCGCACTGCGCGCGAGGACCGGCTCCGTTTCTCTCCCTGCGGCCACACGGCCTAGGACTCGCCCGCGGCCCCCGAGCGACCCGCGGCTGACAGAGACGAACTCTTCGCGGCGGCCATGGGCGCCTCCAGAGAAGCCCCGCGCCGGCCGCGGCCTAGGCGGGGCTCGGGGGCCGGCGGGCGAGCCGCCGCAGGTATCCGGGAGGGGCGGACCGGCCACGCTGACATTTTTTGGTTTGCTTCTAATTAGACAGTGATCGACGGTAGGCCAAGGCTTTTCCGCACGCTGAAAGTCAGCGAGAAAAACAGCATGCGGGGAGCGAAAAAGCACGGCGCCTACGTCCTCTTCATATTTAGGGTTAGACAAAAGACGACCACCACCCCTCTCGGCCCTCCCGCCTCAACCCGCCGGGCGCCTCGCAGAGGCTCCTTATAAAGACGGTGGTCGGCGCCCACTCGGATTGGCTGAAGCCTTGCCACGGCTCTCGCGATACTTGATCTCTGGGCCCCAAAGAAAAAAAAATTAAATCTCCACTTCCGGCCAGGAAGGCACGTGCCACCCCTCCCCCATGTTGGAAGATTCTTTGGGTCTTCTAAATACCTTAAAGGTGAAACGACTTGTGAGGCTTCAAAGCGCCTTTTTCTTTCTAAAAATGGTTTACTAGAGATGGGCGTGGTGGTGCGCTCGCTAGGAATCCCAGCACTTGAGAAACTGAGGTAGGAGTTTGAGGCCAGCCAGGACTATTTTGTGCCAAATCACAGTCTGTCAATCAGCCAATCAATCTATTAATAAGTGTTTTAAAGATTTTTCTGGTTGTTGTGTGGACAGGATGCTGTGAGACCAAGACAATGTCTTGGGCTTATCAGTACAACTCTAAAATATCCTGCTCCACCCCCTACCACATCTTTTGAGAAGTTGGCTAGATCTGTCTCTAGGGATCTAGGGTGACCTACTTGGAAGGCTTTCTCCTTCAGCTTCTCCTTGATCAGAGGCCAGGTTTTATTATGTGTAACTGAGGTAAGATAGAAGAAGTGTAAGTTAAAGAGCAAAATAAATAACAGGAAAGTGGACCTTTAGCAGATTAGATAAAGAGGGGACGGAGATTGCATATATACTTGTACCACTCTTGGAATGAATGTGTTCTTTATGTATCAGAAACATGCACTAATAAAATGAAGTATAAAAGAAATAGTTTCAAAAGGTAGAACAAAAGGAAATTAATTAATTAATTATTTTTGAGACAGGGTCTTGCTATGTAGTTCAGCCTGGCCTTGAATTCATTATTTGCCCAAGGGGCCTGCACCTTGAGGTGATCCTCCTGCCTCAGCCACCCAAAGCACTGAGACTACAGGTGTACACTGCCACACCCATCTAAAAATCATAATTTAAAATTGTACTTTTGGGGTTGTTTGTTTTTGTTTTTTGTCTTTTTGAGACAAGGTTTCACTATGCAGTTCAGGATGGCCTTGAACTCACTTTCTAGCATATGCTGGCCTTGAACTCACAGGGACCTTCCTGCTTTAGTGTCCCAAATGCTGGGATTACAAGCATGCTCCACCATGCCAGGCTACAATCATACTTTTAAAAATACTGTGACTTCGGGGCACAGGGCTACTCCAGGCTATCCATATCTGTATTGAACTATACTTACCACCTTGGTTATGCTCCTTTTCTTCTAGGCTTATCATACTCAAAATCCCTTAATGTCTATAAATTAGCTTAGTTCATAAAGTAAAGGGCAGACACTTGATCTTAAAGAAACAGAGTCAGAGAGTTAAAAGAACTTTTCAGGCAAAACAGATCACCCAATTTAAAATATACATAAAATAGACAAGGCCCATGCCTTTCTCCTATAAAGCAACTCTTACCTTTCTGCCTGTGGGTGGGCCAATCCCCACCCCCCCAGTAAACCAAGCCTGATCTGTTTTTTTGTTTGTTTGTTTAGTTGGTTGGTTTTCTTGAAACAGGGTCTCCTTTTGTAGTTTAGGCTGCCCTTGAACTCATGATGATCCTTCTGCTCAGCCTTCTGACTGCTGGGATTACAGGCCTGCACCACCATGGCCAACAAGCCTAAACTTTGTATAGATTCACAAATTCCACAGATTTCCATCCTCTAAAAATATATAAATAGCCTGGGTGTATCGACAGGCACCTGTGAGTCCAGCACTCGGGAGACTGAGGCAGGAGGGTTGCCATGAGTTTGAGGCCGTCTTGGGCTCCATAGTGAATGTAAGGCAAGCCTTCACCACACAACAAGACCTTGTTTAAGAAAAACAAACAAAAAAAAAACCCCAACAAAATACGCAAATACCCCATCTAGAGATTATAAGGTGCTTCACTCCCTTTTGAAGACCTATACCCCTTTTGGAGTATGCACTTTTAAAATTCTGCCTATAATATCCCTATTTGTCTCACTGATGCATCCTGAGATTTTTTTTCTGTAATGGAAGTCAGCAACCTACAGTGTGCCAATGGGTGGGTGAGATGAGTCTAGTTCCTGTCTCTGCTTTTGGGATCTCCTTGAATCCTGTCTGGTGACATAACTGTTAGGCAGGTGTTAGACATTAGCAGGCCTGAGGGATAAAAGGGAGTCCAAAATAGGAAACTTTCCCAGTTACAGGTAAGTAACAAAGCCAGGTGTGGTGGCATATGCCTATAATCCCAGTATTCCAGAGGCTGAGGCAGGAGGATCCCTGAGAGTTCGAGGCCAGTTTGGGCTACATAGTGAGTTCAAGGCCAGCTACATAAAGTGAGACCCTGTCTCCAAAAAAAACAATGACTTCAGTGTATAATTGAAGCAAAAGCAATCCCACAGAATATGCTGTCATTTTAAGGGTTATTGTATACATTCCTTCCCATGTCTAACCACCTGGCTATTTCCAAAATGAAGGATACAGCATTCCTGGGTGTCATGACCTACATGGAATGATACCAGAAAAAGGAGCATTTTTAGAGACCCGCCCTTCTTGGGTTAGGACCTCATTTATACAGTCAAGGCCCCTAAAGAGACTTCTGGGCACCTAAAGACAACAAGGAAGACATTTTCAAGATACCAACATTTCAAAGCAACCTCCAAGAAAAATGTCGATAAGCAGCACAATTACCACACTAATTCTTGTATGAATTTTGCCTCTTTTACTAGGTTGCTGGCATATTTAACTTAAAAGAGGTGAGGTCTCACTATTACCAAGACTGGCTTTGAACTTCTGGACTCAAGTGACCTTCCTGCCTCAGCCTACTGATTCTACTCAGTCAACTTGCATTATTTGATCATTGTTATTAACACCATGATTATTTCCATTGTAGAAATACAACAGAGACATGAACATCCCAGTAATTGGAATATTTTTTTGTTCTACTAGGCACATAACAACAAAACTTTGTCACATATGCTCAAAGTGTTTTCTTGTAACCACTTTATCTGTATTTCAGAAGCATCTTTGGTGGACTATGTTGGGTCCAACTTCTTTAAATTCTGCAGCAGTGATCCACATGTCCTGGAAGGCAGACAGGGAGGCGAGAATAGAACCTCCCATCCACGCTGACAGCTTCCTTTCTGGGGGCGCTATAACCTGCACTGGGGTGTTAGGAGGCACCATCTTTGCCATATCTTTAACTAGCCGCTTGTCTAAGCCAGGGAAGGAGGTTGATCCCCCAGCAAGGATAATATTGGAGAAGAAGGAATTCCTCAGATCTGTATCACATTTCATTACGGCGCTGAAGCACATCTTATCAATGCCAGGAGCGTCTACATTCATGAGACACGGAGAGAAGAGGGCCTCTGGACAACGAAAGAGCTGTTCGTGGAGCTTGACAGTCTGCCCATCAGGGAGTTCATAAACTTTCTCTAGGCAATCGGGTTTCTTGGCCATTTCCTCTTCATAGTTCACTGCCACATAACAAGAGGTCTCCTTAATGTCTTCAACAGTCTTTCTGTCTGCAGCACTAAGCAGCATGACCCCATAGTCCTTCAGTAACATCCTGAGGTAGTTGGTGAGGTCAAGGCCTGCCAGATGTAGCCTCTGTACACCATGAGGCAGACAGTAACCCTCGAAGATTGGCACACACTGGGTAAGGCCGGCACCGGAATTCAGCACCAAACCAGTAGTGAAGCCAGCAGCAAAGAGAGCCAGCAAAGCCTGGGTGGACATATAAAAAGCAGGGACACCCAGATGCTCAAAAAACACCTCGGTGATCTGTTGGCGGTTGGCCTGTGGGTTCAGGGCTGGCTCAGTAATCAAGACTGGGCTATCACGGGGGTTTAGTTTCAGATTATAGTCATAGATGTGCTTCCACATGGTCTCCATATCCCCCCAGCAAGTGATGAGGCCACGCTCCACGGGATAGCTGCAGGAAAGCAAGAAGATAAATGGCAACCTTTCATTTTTCTAACTTTGAAGGTCTCCAAAATCTAATTTTCATATTATCAGTACCCCTTGATAGGCGGTAACTGCCAAAGCCTCTCAAAGAAGCTAATTGCCAGCAAACATGAGCATACCTACCTTCCTCTGCAATTATTTTTCACTTTCCTTTTGTTTTGTTTTGTTTTTTCTCCCCTTTAGAAGACAGTGAGTTTTAAAACTTGGGAAATTCCCACATCGTAGTATAGTTTTAACATCAATTCATTGAAGAGAAAACCCCAAATGACAAAAGTAGAATGAATTATGTAACATTTTAAAATGAACTCGCATATTACCACCAACTTTATACGTCTGAATACATCTGAATAGATACAAAGAACAAATTACGTTGTCTTCAGACTTTGATACCCTAGGTTTGTGGCCCGCCTACTTTCAATCCAGCAGGCCGGCCAGACGCTGCTGTCCCTGGACTCGGGGTGGCGCCCCGGCTCTGGGCTCGGTCACCGCTGTCCCGAGGAGGCCGAGGAGGAGGCGGGGAAGCTCACTACCTGATGGACAGCGAACTCCTCCTCTCCTGCGCTTGGTCGCCCACCCACAGCTCCTGCTCGCCCTTGGCCGCCAGGCTGTGGCCCTTAGCGCGGCCCACTATGTTCGGGTAGACGAACTGGGGCCCGCGGCCCCCGGCCAGGCCCGCCTTGATCATTCCCGAGCCGTTGTCGAGCACCACCGGGTGCCGGTGGTCGCTCATGCCGCCGCCCCCGACACTGCGCGCCGGCCGGCTCTCGCTCGGGCTGCGCGGCTCCGTGGCGACGCGCGTCACAGAGCGAGTACGCAGGCCAGGCGGGGGACCTGGCCGTCACAGGCGCGTGTCTCCAGCACCCCGAAAAGCTGTGCACACACACCGTCCCGAGGCTCCGAGACCTGGTCGGCAGGTGGACCTGCTGGGGCGCGGCTGTGAAAGGTGCCCCCGGGACCGGGAAGGGCGAGGGAGCCTCTAAAATGTTCGGCTCCTCAAAAAGAAAAAAAAAAGAGAACAATGCTGGGATGTAAAGTGCATTTTAAACACTTTCATCACTCTCTCTGTGTCCTGGGGAATACTTTACGCCCGGCCTGTGGTTTATAAAAATGTACGTGATTAAAACAAAATGACAAGGCGACCAAAGGATGGAGGGATAGGGGAAAGAGAACTGGGATGGGTTACGAACCAACTTCTACCATGAACGTAATCGTTATACTGTATACTGCAAACTGCACTAATAAAAAGCCTGAAGAATTTAAAAAAAAACCCATACGACAGAATCTCACTTTAAAATATCATGGCGCTGAGTTACAGCCCTCGGTCCTCGGCGCTTGCTCGCCTGCCCTAGTCTTGATTTGCAGTCCTAAGGATGGGTCTGCCTCTGCAGGAAAAGTGGGGGTACTTAGGTCGCATGAAGTTCAAATGCAGAAAAAAGTGCCTGTGTGTGTCGTTTTGAACAACCTCAGGGGATGTTTGAAACAAGTACACAAATGAGAACGTCTGGTCTTCGGAAGCCCAGAGAAGGGAATTCAAAAATAACTGACACGCACCCTCCCTCCCCTCCGCTGCGTTTTGGGCGAGGAGGCTGGCGGTGCCCCGCATTGGCCACCTCTCGCGCCGTCCCTTTGAAGCCCCGCCCCTCAAAGCCCCGCCCCTCGAGGCCCCTCCCCGCTCCGGTCGAGCTGCCCCTGCGGGACGCCTCTCCTCAGCGGAGGGAGTGTTCCAAGCGCAGGCAGCCGGCGGGTGTCTGACTTCTACCCAGGGGGCTTCGCTATAAAGCACAGTCAACTGAAAACTTCTGAAGTAGTTTTTGGCGCAGTTCAATCCAGCATATGGTTTTCTTTTTGTCTATTTTCCTCTTTAAAATTATACTAGGTATGCGAATTACATGTTAGCGTTCGTATAGATATCAGGGACTTTTTGTAGCACTTACAGCAACGGTTTCCGTAGTGTAGTGGTTATCACGTTCGCCTAACACGCGAAAGGTCCCCGGTTCGAAACCGGGCGGAAACAACTATTTTCCTGTAGCGGTATCTCAAGAATAACGCCTAAAGTATTTGAGATGGTCTTTCAAAACACGGAATCTCTTAACACAGTGAATTTGAATTTTCAGTTTGGATAATACCTTATGCTTTCACCAAATGTTTTAATTTCAGGCTTACCATGTGGAAGAAGTGCCCCAAATTAAGAAAAATTCAATTTGACTATCAACTATTCTAATGCTCAAAAAACTTAGTGCTTACAAAGGAAGATCATAGTATAAAAAGTAAGCTAACCTTGTCGCCTCGTGTGCCTTTTTTATGCTATGTCATTTAATTTTACCTTGTAGATTACATTTTCCCCTAAACACATGTAGTGTCACGTTAGGCTCATACATTTCTGAATTAATCAGTTATTGAAAAAATGTCTGACAAATGTGGAATCAGAAAGAAAATTATACTCAGAAAGTTGAAAGTTGAAATCCAGGAAAAACCAGTCTCAAAAAATTTTAATGAACACAATGGCTGTGGTTTTAGTCATAAAAACTATTCTTGCACAGAACTAATAGAGAGCAATTTATAGGGAATCTGGTAGGAAAAAAAAAACCTGACAAGAGAAAAAAATTCAAGTTGAAACTGTCCTTTGGAATAAACTTTAGGGTAAATTCCCTAAGGTTCTGACACATACTTTTAACGCGGAGAAACGCTTTCAATTGAGGTTTTCTGAGATTTATGATGTTCAAGGGTTCTAGGGAAGAATATCCCTAATACATCAGCAAGATTTACTTTTCCTGGTACTTTTGTGTATTACAGACAGAACTGGAATCTTCTTCCTCAAAGTTCAATACCCAAATTGGATGTAAATAATTTTATTAAAATCGCTCAAGTCCAGGGCAGGAAAACCTTTTCCGGTATAAAGCCCACCTTCCTCCAATGTTGCGCATGCCCAGTGCGCCCTACCGCTTTGCTCCGCTTTCGTGCGTCTCTGACTTCTATCACCAGGTAAGGGCATCCTGCAAGCTGAATTACAGTTAGCTGGCGAAAAACAAAACCCAGGGTGTCCCAAGAGCCTTCGGGTACGTAAAGGGGAAAAGGGTGATCGGCCTTAGCTCAAACGTCCCCCATGTCCGAGACTCAGAGTACACAAAGCGGCGCTTTCCTCTGGCGGGGCTCGGAGGAAGGGATGGATAACGGGAGAAGACAAGGAACTACAAGCCCCAGCATGCAGTGCGCAGCGTGGCTCTTGCGGAGGCCGGCGGGCCGCGCTGCCCGGTCTCGCTCTGGAGCCCCGGCTGACCGCTACTGGCTGACTTCCGACCAGAATGCTCAGCAGGAGGAAGACGGGCGCAGCGCTGAGACGAGTCTTTAGGTCTCGTACTCCTGACGCTTGCAGTTCCTGAGCCCTTGGTATGCTGGGGAGTGGGAGCTTTGAGGGGCAGCTGATCTGCCCTGGCGGGTGCCGGACCTTCCCGACCCTAGCCCCGCCTACGTTGCCAAGGGAACACGAAGCCGGACGTGACGCCGCGGTGCAGGAAGAAGGGAGAGGCGGGGCGTGACGCGGTGACGTCCTCCCAAGATGGCGGAGAGAGGGTGAAGAAACTGTTTTCCCTGGGTGGCTATCGGTAAGTGTCTACTCCACCCGCTGCCCTCCGTCCTTACACCTTCCAGACCCTGGGCCGTCCGAGGGCAGGCTCCTTAGAACTCGAGAGCGGGTCGCGGTGAAGGCGGAAGGCTCGGTCGAAGCAGCCTCGGCAGTGGCTCTGACCATTGCCTGTGCTGGGGCAGTTCGCGGGAGTGGGAGCTGGGCGGAGGACAGGGCAGCAGAACGCAGGAGGTCTGGCATTGGTTGTCACTTTCAGATACCGCCTCGCGTGGAGAGAGCGGGAGGGGAGGGGTTATGGTCTCTTCCGGGCTGGTGACAGCACCTTTGACAGCCTGGACTTGGCGCAGTCCCTGCCTCCTGGGCACCTTCCCTGCGCTTTAGAGAAACTACACAGCGAAGCCAAGAGCTTTCGGTGATTTTCGAACAATTATTTTTAAAACTCACACTGTGGTCTCCCTTCCATCTGTCCCAAGGAGTCATTTATTAATAGTCTCTTTTTTTTCCTTTAACGTATGTATGCCTACTGAGCTTTGAGAATTTAACTGATGTAAAAGTTTGAATTTGGCAGCCCCTTTTGCAACTCATGGAAGTATCTCCATTCACCATCATTTATTGGGCACTATCACAATCTGCCCAAGGTGAAACAAAGACTTATCTTTCAGCATTTTTAACCATGTGTTTTAAGGCTTTTCAGAGGAAGTAAACCATAGAGCTAACTTTATTCTTCAGGAAGTTTTGTGTCCCTTCTCTCCCTACCTGTCCCGCAGTTAGTTAGGTGAACGTTTGCGAAAACTTGCAGGTGCTGATTTACTTTCTTTTTGTCTTTTAGATCAAGGGTAACGTTGCATCCTGATATCAAAATGCAGTATTCACACCACTGTGAGCACCTTTTAGAAAGACTGAACAAACAGCGAGAAGCAGGTTTTCTTTGTGACTGCACCATAGTGATTGGGGAATTCCAGTTTAAAGCCCATAGGAATGTGCTCGCCTCGTTTAGTGAGTATTTTGGTGCAATCTACAGAAGCACTTCTGAAAACAATGTTTTTCTTGATCAGAGTCAGGTGAAGGCTGATGGATTTCAGAAATTGTTGGAATTTATATACACAGGAACTTTAAATCTTGACAGGTAAAGTACAAGTTTTATTTTCAGTTACAAAAACTAGAATCTCAGGACCCATCACAGACTTAACCAAATTTGAATCTTCATTTAGCAAGATCTCTGGGTGACTCACATGCACAGTTAACATTTGATAAGCCAGTTGAAAGTCCCTTGCAGGAGCAGGGAAAAGTAGTAGAAAACAGTGTTCATTAGACTTTTCCCATTGCTATTTCAGAAAAGTTGGTTGCCATCTGAAGAGGCCTCAGAATGAATGTGAGGAAGCCAGCTGTTATATTTGTGTTCCAGGACTTTTTTGTGAGCCAGAAAATATTTTAGTTTTCTGTAGTGGTTCGTTGGTAACTATGTATAGCCAATTTTTCATCTTTCCAAGTTCTGTAAAATGGGAGATCTTTGCTTAGACATACTAAGTGAATTAAATTTTGTAAAATGTTGTTCTTTAAATTATACCATTTTTAGCATTCTGCTTTACTAGGGCTTTAAAAGACATTGTAATACATATGCAGCTCTGTTTCAGAAAAAGGTTTTCTTTGATCAGAATACTGTCATTTAGCCTTTTTTCCTTGCAGTTGGAATGTTAAAGAAATTCATCAAGCTGCTGACTTTCTCAAAGTGGAAGAGGTGGTAACTAAATGTAAAATAAAGATGGAAGATTTTGCTTTTATTGCTAATCCCTCTTCTACAGAGATATCTAGTATTACTGGAAACATTGAATTGAATCAACAGACTTGTCTTCTTACTCTGCGAGATTACAACAACCAGGAGAAATCAGAAGAATCTACACATTTAGTTCAGGCAAATCCTAAACAAGGGGCTTTAACAAAGAAGTCATCTCAAAGTAAAAAGAAGAAAAAATCTTTCAACTCCCAGAAAACAGGGCAGAATAAAACAGTACAGTATCCCAGTGACATTTTAGAGAATGCATCCGTTGAATTATTCCTAGATACAAATAAATTGACCACACCTGTGGTCGAACAAGTTGCACAAAGAAGTGATAATTCAGAACTTGAGTTGACATCAGTTGTGGAGAATACTTTTCCAGCACAAGATATTGTGCAAACTGTTACAGTGAAACGAAAACGTGGAAAATCCCAACCAAATTGTGCCCTGAAAGAACACTCTATGTCTAATATAGCTAGTGTCAAGAGTCCTTATGAGCTGGAGAACTCTGGGGAAGAGCTGGATCAGAGGTATTCCAAGGCCAAGCCAATGTGTAACACCTGTGGGAAAGTATTTTCAGAAGCCAGTAGTTTGAGAAGGCACATGAGAATACATAAAGGAGTTAAACCTTACGTGTGCCACTTGTGTGGGAAAGCATTTACCCAGTGTAATCAGCTGAAAACACATGTAAGAACTCATACAGGTAAGACTGATTTGTAGGGAGGTACAATTTTTTTTGATATAATTTTTTTATACTGTGACAAATTTTTGGGGGGTGATTGAATTAAATCCATGGTCTTGTGCATGCTAAGCACTCTACCACTGAGCTGCACCCTAAACCTAAAATAATATATTTATAGAGAGTATACTAATATATGGCGCTGACTACTTATGACTAAAATTTGCCTTGTTCTTTTATTCATAAAAGTATTTAATGTTGTTATACTTTTGAAAATTTATTTTTGTAATTAGTATTTAATGACATCAGCTTCTCATACCATTTTCTCTCAAAGTAAGCATAAACTTGGTTCCACCTTGCTAAGTACTTAACAGACAAAGATTACAGCTGATAAGAGAAAATATAATCACAACTGTGACCAATTTTCATGTATTACCAACACTTATTATGTGCTTCCTAGACTTTGTTGATTTTTAAACATGTGTATTAGAATTACACATACATTTTTTCCTCAAATATGAGCACCCATTGATACATTCAGGTTTGTACTTTTCTAGATGCAGTTTTGTATTTTTCTTATTGATCTCACTATTACAAGTTAAAAAAACATTAATTTCATTTTATTCTATTGGTGTTTTCAGTAGTCTAGTGAGAGTTTTTTATGCTTTTCTAGCAGTTAACATTTTCTGACTACCAAAACTAGTACTGTTTTTATTGTTGTTTTTTGTTTCTTTGAGACAGTCTTGCTACGCAGTTCAGGCTGACCTTGAACTCATGTACCTTGGGCTGGTCTGAGGGCTGGGATTACAGGTGTGTGCCACCTTGCCCAGCCAAAACTAGTACTGTTTATGAACACTTTTGAAAGCTTATATGACTTTAGCAACTAAACCAGATTTCTTTTTCTTCTTAATAAAACTTTTATTTACTTGTTCCTTTAGGTGAGAGGCCATACAAATGTGAATTATGTGATAAAGGATTTGCTCAGAAATGCCAGCTTGTCTTCCATAGTCGCATGCATCATGGTGAGGAAAAACCCTATAAATGTGATGTGTGCAATTTACAGTTTGCAACTTCTAGCAATCTCAAGATTCATGCAAGGTAAATAAACAAATTGACTTTAAATTAATCACCATAATCTTATGAATATGCTATATTGTATTGGAATTCATGACAGTGAGACAAAAAATGTTAATATATGAGGTTTTTTTTTTTTTTTTTGTAAACTAAAACCTCAGTATTCATGTTTAATTGTAGTGCTGCTACTTTGCAATAAATAAGTGAGTTTGGGGTTGCAGTTTGGCATGGGGTCACTAAAAGGTTTGCCATCAGTGTACTATACAATATTCTTAGCACATTTGAAGAGCCACAAGGAAGCCATGGTAGTTAGAAGGAAATAAGAAGAAAAACTAGAAATTAAGATAGGATATTTGGTGATAGAAGTTTCTGTAGCCCATGTAAAGTTTTTCCTATTGACACTGAGAAGTAAGTGATATGATCTTGCCTATGTTTTAAAAGGATTACTTGGGTACTTGCTGTATAGTCATACCTTGGCACTCAATGCATTTTAACGTGAAAATTTTGTTTTGGTACTCTAGGCAAGCTAGAACTTGTTGGTGTCAGTTTGTTTTTTTGGGTGTTGTTTTTTTTGGCACCGGGAATCGAACTCACGACCTCATACTTGTTGCATGAAAAACACTTGCTATATGGATTGACCTTCCAGTTGTTTTACTTACCACACTATAACTTTGTATTTGCTAACAGGAAGCATAGTGGAGAGAAGCCATATGTTTGTGATAGATGTGGACAGAGATTTGCCCAAGCCAGCACACTGACCTATCATGTCCGTAGGCATACAGGAGAAAAGCCTTATGTGTGTGATACCTGCGGAAAGGCATTTGCTGTTTCTAGTTCTCTTATCACTCATTCTCGAAAGCATACAGGTAAGAGTTTAACATGGAGAGACTGCTTAAAATATGAATACTTAAAAAGAAAAATGGGAATTGGGCCGTTATAGAAGGTAGATTGTGAATTTTGTAGTTAGATATATGTGATTATAGTTTTTGAAGCAGTGTTTATAATTGTCACATAAATATGAGCTATAAAAGCTGATTTATTTTCTAGAATAATAAAAGGTGGGTGAAATTTTTTTATTATATAACTTACATTAAAATCAGTGCGATGACTTTGATAATATAACTTGAGGCTTTTTTTTTTTTATGATTTTGGAAAACCTCCTTAGTCTCTTGAGATTTTATTTCCTTTGGATAAAATTGTATAGTGAAGAGCTAGGGTATGAGTTTGGGTTTTCATGCCTTCTTAGGATCTTCCCTTGAGACATTCTGAGATTTGCAACTTAAATACATAACTCAAGTGCCAATTAATCTGTTTTGAAGCAAACTATACTGGTTAGGCTTTTTGGCAGGGTATGTTTCTAAATAGAATCTTCCTTAAATGCTGTTACTCTCGTTTAATAATATATAGATAGTAAGGTTTGAAATAGGAATTGATGGATTTACATGATCTTAATCACATAAAAATCAAAATCCTTGCCCAACTCATCTCTACTTGAAGGGACATTACCAGGAATAAAGTTTTAGTATATGAAATTATCAGCTTATCTGAACAGTTCAAAATAATTGTTAATATTTAAGTTACTTTGCTGAAAATACCTCTGAAATCCAATAGAGGTTTTAATTTAATATTTGAGAACAGCATACTAGAGATTATTTGTAATTGATAAGTATTATATATATTGGTATAGTACACCACTTCGCTATCTTTTATTTTCCATCTAGGTGAAAAACCATACATATGTGGTATTTGTGGGAAAAGTTTTATTTCCTCAGGAGAGCTCAACAAACACTTTCGATCCCATACAGGTCTGTGTTTAGGGAGAACGTATTATTTTTTGTTCTCTCTTAATTTCTTTTAATGTAAACCTTGGCTTTTAAACCATTGTGGACTGTCTGGTATCTAGTCATAATTTACCTATAGCAGTAGCTTAATGTATAAATATCAACATTTTATTTACTTTTTTTTCTTAGTTGTTTGGAATGTGAATGAAATTTGGTCAACAGTTGTATAGATTTTCCAAGAAATGTGTCAGATAATAGTTTTTAAATGATTTGGACTAAATTGTACAGATATACAAAGAAAGAAAAAGGAATAGGAAATACCAAGATGACATCAGATTTTATTAAACAATGTTTTTGAATGTGATTACAAATGAATTTTAACACTGACATGTTTGTTTAAAAGTAGCATGAAGTTGTATGAAGAAAATACTGTATATAAAGAATGCAAATAAAAATGTCACTTTCAAAGTATATTGTTCTTGTTCGTTTTGAAAGTTCTTTCTTCTAATTTCTGCCTAGATAAGTGTGAATACCTCGTAGGGATTTAGTAAATGTATTGGCTGCTTCTCATTGTGGCCAACCTGTGGCCAAGTCATGTGCCACAGCTGACTGTTATGGAAAGCACCGCAAGTTTGCCATCACTGAGCTATATTCTCTTGCCTCTTGCTTGATGGTTTAAAGCACTGAGTAGTTTTTATTTCAAAGGAATTATATGATAGAGTATTGTCAGTATTTCTTAAGGACCTTCTAATTCGGAGGTATCTGAGAGCAGAAACCATAATTACAATTTTTTCCTCTTGCTTTGTCTGTCTCTTAGCTAGTGTTTGGCATGTAGTTGATACTCAGTAAATATCTTGCTAGAATAAAAACAGTAGATTATTTTTTAGTTTGCAAAAAACTTAAAATAATGAAAATGCTCAATTTTCCCTGAAACAGAGCTGTGTTTTCTATAAAGCAGTGCCTACATGTATAGGATTTCTCATTTCACTGTATTATAACCAAGTCATTAAAGTGGTAGTTTGAAACCAAATTTAAATAATTTTTGCTTTATATTTATGAATATTTATATTTATCTTAGCAGTTTTGAAAATGTGAACCTTTTAACTTTTTAACTTATTTTTCAGGAGAAAGACCGTTTATCTGCGAATTATGTGGAAATTCTTACACAGATATTAAAAATTTAAAGAAGCACAAAACAAAAGTCCATTCTGGTAAATGTCTGTTTAAATTACTTACTTTTAAAAAGTAGAGATACATGAGGAAAGTAGCTTTATAATTTTCTTAAAAGTGCTCCTCTGCATTTCTTTTCATATTAAGCTTCTGATAAAAACAAAACAAAAAAAACTTGAAATATTTCTTTCTTTAAAACCTTGACTTGTGAACATTTCAAGTGTGAAGGAATTTATAAACAAGCTAAGTATCACTAGTCCCCATACCAACTTTGGGTAACCCAGGATTGACTGTGGTTACTGTTTAAAAAAAAAAAAGATTATTGCCAGGCATAGTGGCGCACACCTGTAATCCCAGCACTTGGGAGGCAGAGGTAGGAGGATTACTGCAAGTTCAGGACCAGCATGGGCTACATAGTGATTTCAAGGCCAGCCCAAATAACATAGCAAGACCCTGTCTCAAAAAACAGAACAAACAAACAGAACAAAAAAAGGGTCATCATGAAGACCAGTCTAAAAATATATGAGGAAACGGCGAAACCAGTGGCCCCAAATTGTTATACTATGTAAACGTAGAAAGCCAGACTACAAAATGTTAAGCATGTTGCTTAAAATGAATCCTTGAAAAAGACTATTTTATTCTTACCTTTTTCTTTTGTCACAGTGAGAAACAGCATCACTAGGCTTCTTTAGTATGTAAAGGTGATAGACAAATCTGTTTTTTGGTTTTTTTTTTTTTTTTTTTGCGGCACCGGGGATTGAACTGATGACCTTGTGCTTGCCGGGCAGGCGCTTAGACTGCTGAGCTAGATCCCCAGCCCTGTTTTTTTTGAGACAGGGTCTCACTATGCCATTCAGGCTGGCCTTGAGCTCACTTTGTAGCCCAGGCTGGTCTCGAACTCACAACCATCCTCCTGTCTCAGCCTCCCGAGTGCTGGGATTACAGACAAATCTCTTACAATACGCGTAAATACAAAGATCAAGTTAGAAACAAGTTAGAACATCTGACTGCAGTTGTTACTTCAACAGCTGTTTATGAAGTCCCTGTGAGGTGTGCATGTAACTACAGGGAATATAAAGTGAACAAAGCGTAGTCCCAGAAGGGCCACAGCTGGGATGGGGACCAGAAATCTGAATAAGCAGAGGCTGTAGTGAACACAAAAGTGCTGATGAAGACACTGAGTTTTTTCGGAGATGCTAGAAAGGGCTTAATTTTAGGGAGCTTGAAAGAGTTCAAGGATGAAGATGGAGAAGGGAGGGCAGAGAACACTGTGACAAGTCAGTGGGACAGGAAAGCACAGGTTGTATTCTCAACTGGTTGAACTGTAGTCTGGGAAAAATGTAGAGAATTACAATTTTTTAAAAGCAAATACGCATTTTTGTCTAAGAGGACGATGAAACTGAAATCCTGCCAGTGCATTGAAGTGTCAGGAGCATGTTAAAAGTAGTAGGAAAGTGCAAGGCACAAGTGCTTCCACTTAGCAATAATTGATCCCTTGAGTACAGCACAATTTTTTTTTTTAACCTCTAAGGATATGTGAAAGTGCCATACATCTGAACTTACAGAATAGTATGAATTCATTAAAACATTCAGTGAACAGAGTTTGGTATAATTCTCTTCAGTACTTTGAGGGAGTTAGAGGAATATAACTTGACATTTACCCTCGAAGAGTTTGCTGTCTGGTCGAGAATTCATACCTGAGTGGAATGTTAAACATTAACCAGAGACACAGATGCTACAAGGCAGTAGCATATTGAAACTTAACAAAAGTGTAATAAAGTAGGTTAAAAAAATTCACTTTAGTGTAATGGCTAAGTCCATTTTTATAATGGAGTCGGTGAACCTAGTCTTGAGGCCCAGGTTGAGTTTTTATAGATAATAAAGCAGGCAGAAGAGTAAGAGAGAAACAGTTTCTCCCCAAAGGCATGGAGGCTAGAATGTGATTTCTGGGAAAGGTAAGTAGATTAGTATACCTCAAGCATCTTGTTTACTTTTGTTTTTAAAGATAGTATAAATTTTTTCCCCTTTTCATTTCAGGTGCAGATAAAACTCTGGAGCCTAGTGCAGAGGATCATACTTTGAGTGAACAGGATTCCATACGAAAAAGTCCTTTGTCAGAAACTATGGATGTGAAGCCTTCTGATATGACTCTACCCCTAGCTCTTCCACTTGGGACTGAGGACCACCACATGCTTCTGCCTGTCACAGATAATCAGTCTCCTACATCAGATACATTGTTGAGGTCAACTGTGAATGGGTATTCAGAGCCACAGTTGATTTTTTTACAACAATTATACTGACGTTGTGAGGAATGTGGAATTGCTAAGACATCTCTGGTAGTGAACATGAATGTGTCTGGTAAGGTGCATATATTCATATTATGTTTCTATTCGTTTGAGTTGTGACCATTACTTTGATTCACTGAAGTAAAAGCACCAGATGCTGCATCATAACTGCAATGTTTGTTTTGATTTTTGGCTTTTATGTCTAGAACATACACACATAGCTTTTTCAGAATGAATTATACCATTGCAGCACTATTTTGGGTGGATAATTTTTATTCTCTTTTATTTATTTATTTTCTTTTTTAGGTTATTTTGAGAGAGTCTCGCTCTGTAATTCAGGCTGGCCTTGAACTCTCAGTGGTCCTCCTGCCTCAGCCCAAGTGCTGGGATTACAGGCATGCTCCACCACATCCAGCACTTCTATTCTCTTTTTAAAACTGCCTTAATTCCACTTCTTTGCATTTTAGAATTGCCCTTCATTTACTGAAACACAAACTATCAGTTTGTATCTTTTTTTCACCTATAGTATTTTTTATTTTCCCCTTCTCTAAATTTAAGCAACATCCATTGTAATATCAGCCCAAAGTGTTGCTATTTGTGAGCTCCCTAGACCAATACGTAAACTGTGGTGAAAAAATGAAATTTCATATTTCTGCCTATGAGAATTTAGGTATGAATAAGAATTGTGCTATTACTTTACTATGTTCCATTAGAGGTAACTTTTCTAATGAAACTAAAAGCAGTGTTTCTCTTAAAATCTAGAGAACTGTATATACATTTTTGTTCATTTAGAACTCAGCATTCTGGAGAAAACAATGCTCAGTGAAGTCAGTATTTTTGATTTGAGTTGAGACTATATTTTCAAAATAAACTTTAAATAGACATTTGATGTTTTATCTAGTCAAAAGTTTCAAATTTTGATTCAGTTTATATTTTATTAGGTTTGTAGATTATTGGAATGGGGAATATATACCAAGTTTTGAAAATTTTTGATAAGCCTCTCATGCCTATCACGCACTTTTAAAAAATATTAAATTATAAAAACTTTTCTAGATACAAATTCAATACATAATAGAAATCACTTGTCTTCTAAATTTGATACATTATATTAATAGTTAAGAAACTTGCCTAGCATGTTTGAAGCCCTGGGTTTGAGCCCCAGCACCACAAAAAAGAAAACAAAACAAAATAACTTCAATTATAAGTTAACATTCTGAGTTATCAGAAAGCTAGTTTATCAAACATTTTATATTGAGTTTTCTATAAACTTTGGGTTTTTAAATTTTATAAATTAAGCCTTTTGGTTGTGATAGTTTCACAGTAAAGGAAATTAAGTATTATTCTGGTATTTGCTACCACTCTTCCCCATCCCAGTTTTTCAGCATATTAATTTATTTCACTGCCTGATCTTTGGTCTTTAAATTACCGGTTTCACATAATCCTTTCCCGTAATGCTGATTAAATATCATTGTGACATTTCTTATTTCTCTCATGCATTGTTGTGCTTATTTGTTCTCAACTTTTAAACTATACCTGTAATAAAGTTAATGTGTTTATTGATACTGATTTCTTTGATCACAATTTTCTGTTTGGGGACCAAGTCTATAGGAACCATTTAGAAGGTACTTCACTCTTATAGACTGAAGAGCTCAGTCTTAAATAGGGTCAGGTTAGTTTTTGTTCTGTGCAGTCAGGCAACCCCAAAGTAAAGTTTTTTTCTTTACATAGCCCAGACTGGCTGCAGACTTGCAGTGATCCTCCTGCCTTGGCCTCCCACGTGCTGGGATTAGGTGTGTGCCACCATACCTACCATAACAATGTTTGATCCTTGGTAACTGAGGAAATAATGCCATCAACTGTGAAAGTAAGATAGGTAAAGGAGCAGGTTTAGAGAAGGAAGATAGTTTCGGTTGTACTGCATTTGACTGGTAGTGAAGCACATGTGTAAAATGTCTGGCTGTGGTTGGAAATAGGCCTGAAACCCAAAAGCAGTGAAAGCTATAGCTGTAGATTTCACAGCTATCCTAGTCAGGATACTCATTTATTAAAATGATTAAGGCAGTCTGGGAGATGGCACAGGAGAGTAAGAGATGAGGACAAAACCTTAAGCGAAATGCATTTGAAGGATGAACAAAGACAGAAAAAGAGATGAAAAGTGATAACAAAGATAGGAAGAAAGCCAGAGTGGAATAGGTTTTTCAGAGACAGGGGGCTTTCTAGTGACCACATGGTACAGAGAAAATAAGATGTAAAACAGAGATATTAGGTTAGGTAACTGGAGCACGTTTATCCTTTGCAATGTAACGGAGCAGTAGGCAGATGGATATGGTTTGAGTAGTAGATATTAAGAAGACAGTGAATGAACAGTTTGAAAATGAGAATGTGTTAGGTAAACAGTCATTATCTTATCAAATATTTTGAAAGTAATAGTGGAATATACCTTTTTTTTTTTTTGGTACTAGGGATCAAACTCACAACCTCGCGCTTGCCACGCAGGCACTTGTGCCACTGAGCTAAATCCCCAGCCCCCGTGGAATATACTTTTGAAATGACTTTATTTATTGCCTTTTTTTTCCTTTTGGTGGTACTGGGCTGATTTTGGCTTTCAAATTTGAACCAAAATGAAGAACATAGGATGTGTGACAGTGTACTGTAGTATATTATATTTGAGCTGAATCTTAAAGGATGATCGTTAAGAGGAAAAATGGAAGAATGTTACATGGTTACAGATTTATTCAGTATAATTGGGGTATGCAGAGGAAATGGAGTTTTCCTACAGAACTTACATGTTCTTGAGCCCTTACATATTGGTAAATCTAGAGAAAATTAACTTATAGTCTTAGCCATTGAAAACCTACTTCAATATAAAGCAAATAAAATTTACGATATCTGAAGGTATCTAAGTAATGCTTAATCTTTTGGGAAAATGTGTATTTCTCCCTTTTGTCCTGTCTCTCAAATGGTGTCCAGATGTATGGAGAGGGCCCACATGACATCATGGAAACAGGCTAGAGAGGATCTGGAGCTCTCCGTTCTCTGGGCATGTAAACTGTGCTCTCAGATCTTTTCTGGTCATAGCCTGTAGTTCTTGGCTGACCTAACTGCACCTTAGTGTTACAGGTGTGGAAAGTTCTCTGCGGCTTTACCACCTGCAGCTCTGTCTCCAGCCATTCAGTGTAAGTTGGGTTACAGGTTTATCACATGCCCTCCCACTTCAGGTTCAGGTGAGCTTTCCCCTTCAGCTGTCCCCTCCCAAGACTATGGGAACTTGTGGTCCCTTCCATAACACACAGCAGTAGACAGGAGTCAGACAGCAAGCTTCATAGGTAAGGTTGACTTTAATGTGATTGTGTCTTAGGTTGAAAGGCCATCTCTCTCCTGTTGAATACTTCAAAGCAATGAAAACTGAATGAACTACTGCTACATTAAACAGTAGTGAATTACACTAACACACTGTTGAGCAAAAGAAGTTCAGATACAAAAAGATTATATACTACATGATTCCATTTATATATAGTTCAAAAATAGGCAAATCTAGTATTAGAAGTGAAGATAATGATTGTCCACTAGAGGAGATGGAGGAGCTGGCAGCCCTGACTTCTTTTGGAATAGAGTACATACAGGTTTATATTTGTTTGATAAACTTGTGAAAGCGTTATTAGCACCTATCTGTAACACCTAAATAGGACATATAGAATACTTTTTAAACTTCTGAACTTTTGAAACTGCTTAACGTTCACTGGGAATTTGCCACCTGAAGCCTTTCTCTTACTTCAAAACAACTTTCAGTTAAGATATCTCTAGTGACCTTTACTTGTATGTTACTTGACTACTCGTTATATTTTCATTAAAAAAAGAACTCATGTGGTTCCTTGGTTTCTTCAGGGTTAAGTTTTTAATCTTTACATTGTAAAATTTCTTTCAAAAATTACAGTTTTTCACAATGGACTGCTACACAAAGTACACAAAAAAGGCTATGAAATCCATACTAACCTATACTAAAATCTGTACTAACCTCTAAAACGTACTAAGACCGTATGTGAAAACTATGCTTGTTTTTCATAAATTTTGGCTTACTGGAACAAGAGCAAAACCCGCATTTGATGAGTGCCCATAAGCATCTCCGTAAGTTGGTGTCCAATAATAATGCTTTTTAAGTCCATTGGAGACTTCTGCAAGATACACATGTCCATCCACCACAAAAGGCTCCACATCTGTATTTTCTGGTTTCAGACGACCTTTTTGAATTAAATCCAAATATGCCTAGAATTTTTAAGAAAAACTGTTAGCATTAAGAATATAATTTATTCAATTTACAGTGCTTAAACAAATGTAAATACTCAGTGTAGCTGTGGTACTTTGTTATTGAAAACATTTTGAATAACACTGCTAAATTTTAATATTTTCTAGGTATGATAAGCAGAGTTTTATTGTTGGTTTGGTTTGGTTTGTTTTGTTTGGAGACAGGGTCTTGCTATGTAGGTCAGGCTCGCCTTAAACTGTGTAGCTCAGTCTGGCCTCAGCTTTCCAAGCCCTTGGATTACAGGTGTGTACTACCACACCTGGCTGACTTTTATTTACACACACAATGAAATTATAATACTGCAAAAGTTACTTCTGAGTTTTAATAAGGTATGTTTTGTCATTTTGTGATTCCTTGAGTTAATTTTTGATACAGCTGATTTTTGTGACCAAAGTTCCATGGTCAAGATTTTTCATTTCCCAAAGGCATTCTTAAATGATGGTGTGTTGTGCAGGAGGGAGGACTGTTAATACATGCTTTAAAAAATCTGGTGATAGCTAAAGATTTATTCCTCAGAGAAAGAAGCAGAACTCCAGATTTGGACATAAAATTTGTCTGGAGTTTATGAACTCTCTGAAGCTAATCTACAGATTTTGGCTAAGAAAGATAATTTCACAGTATTATGAAATAAATATTTAAGGTATGTTTTGCTGTGTAGGTCAGGCTGGCCATAAGAGTAGATACAAACATGTGGAACTGGTTTGTCAACAAAGTTGTAATTATAAGAAAAGGAACAGAAATGTAAACTTTAAAAAATTTAAAAGTTTACCACCAGGCGTGGTGGTGCACTCCTGTAATCCCAGCAGTCAGGAGGCTGAGGCAGGAGGATCGTTGCAAATTCAAGACCAGCCTGGGCTATAAAGTGAGCCCAAGGCCAGCCAGCCTGTTTCAAAAAAGGCAAAAAAAAAAGTAAAAGTTTAGCTTGCTCTGCACTTTAACTCGTCATTATTATTATTTACAGAATTAACATACATAGCTTCTAGTATGTAGAACCACTAAAAGATAAGAATTTTTTCTAAAATTATTTTTAGACCATAATATATATTTTACTATCCTGTTATTGGTGGAATTTTGAAGTCCTATTGCAGATTTTGCAGATTTTAACATCTACTTTTTTCTTCATCCTTTGCGAAATAAAACTCTTTATTAGTATCTTTTTTGGTTTTTTGTTTGTTTGTTTTTGTCTTTTTGAGACAGGGTCTTGCTGTGTGGTTCAGGCTGGCCTTGAGCTCACTTTGTAGCCCAGGCTGGTCTCAAACTTGCAGTGATCCTCCTGCCTCAGCCTCCTGGGTGCTAGAATTACAGGCATGTGCCACCATGCCCAGCTATCCTTTTTTCTTTGAAGTTATTATAAAGAGCTCTCAGTATTTATATGAGCAGTATACCAAATAAATGTTTTGAAAGCCTGTACATTTTGATTATCTTGATACAAATATTTGGGAGCAGATTGGAAACTGTCCAACATCAGATCAACTATTGTGATTTTGTTTACCTTTGAGAAAATGGAACTGTCTAATTCAAGATCCTGTATATTAGTATATGGTATTTGATATATTTTGTTATTTCAACCACGAAACTTTATAGTATAGGACTTACATTAAAAATTATTATTTTTTTTTTTGCAGCACCAGGGATTGAACTCACAACCTTGCGCTTGCCAGGCAGGTGCTTAGGCCACTGAGCTAGATCCCCGGCCCTTCATTAGAAATTATTAAAACTAGTATCTCATCACACTTTGTAACTATTTCCAGGACACCTGTAAATAATGTCTTATGTTACAAAGATCCCAGAAAAGGCCTTCAGTGAAGAAGAGGAGGAGGAGGAGGAGGAGGAGGAGGAGGAAGAGTGTGGGGCGGGGGTAGGACGGAGAAGGAAAATAAAACAAAAAATCAAACTTACCGCACACGTAGCCTCATCAAATTTGTTTCCCCATATGTAGATATGAGATAGTGCAGGATTTGTGTTCATTGATTGTGAAAGTGCAACAAGGCCTTCTCCTTCTATACTGTTGCTGACTACTGACAGTCTGTAAAAGTCCAGAAGGTAATAATGCCAGATACCAATAAATCCATAAAGGGAGAATACATAGACAGTCTTTATTTTGTCTTATTCAGTAAATGGTTAGACTACAAATACAAGTTTCCATCCTATTGAATATTTATGATTTTTCTGTTAAAATTCTGGAAAAACAATGTAAGCAATAGAATTTTCTTATAAACTTCAACAGTTTTATGAACTTTAATAACTAGAATTAAAGTCAAATTTTTTAAAAGATTTCTTTTGAAAAATAGGAATTAAATGTATACTATAACAAAATGAAGTTTAGAAACCAAATTTTCACATTTCATCATAGGAGTAAAAGGCCTTGAGATTAGTATTACAAAATTTAAGTTTTTCTGTTATTTTGATTAAATATAAAACCATACTAACGCTTTAAGACTCCTGTTGTGTGAAGTAAGAGATTCACTGAGGTAGTTTGCACCTGCATTTTCTATTCTGTTAAAAGAAAGATCTATCACTTCCAGGGTAGCATTGGTTTTCAGTGCATCAGCCAAATACACCATTCCATCACAAGTTATTTTATTGCTGGGAAAGGAAAAATATTTAGTGATATGTGAAAATATACTGTTCTTTTATTCATAGTAATAATTTGAAAACATAATAGTACTTTCTATTTTAGTTCACTCAGTATCCAAGAAAATTAATGCATTAATTCATCATGAAATACTGCTCTCATTCTGGTTAACGTAACTAAATTATTAAAATACACAACTCATTGTAAACTAATTATTAAGGTTTTTGTCTAAAAGATGGGCAACAATGGTTGCATTTTCTAATTGGAAGTAGTGTCCAACGAAGTATCTCATATACTGTGAAGATTCACATAAACTGTCCTCACGATTTTTGAATTATTAATATGTGAACTGTCACTTACCAGCTGACATCAAGATATCGTAGGCTGCTGTTCAGATATAGTGCATTACATAACTGATGGAAACCACAGTTTTTTATACCATGCTTACACACGTGTAGTTCAACAAGGCAGTGATTTTCTTTCAGCATATGACCTAGATGGACTGTGGACTCTTCCTAAAAATAGATAAAATCTTGTTTCTAAAATGTAACAGTACATGTCTATCCAAATACATGCTGTTATTTGAATTCACTTTTTAGATATTTAGAACTGTTAATCTATAATTTGCATTTGGCCTATCCTTTTTTTTTCCCCATTAAGCACAACACAGCAGTTTAGATGCTTAAAATGAGTACAAAGGGAAATTACACACCCTACACAGTGAGCCATGATGAGATGGTGTAGGTGAACACACCAGGATGGTGTTGAATTAAAGAGAAAACTAGTCAAAATGCTTACAGGTTTGCTGCTTTAACGCAACATACTTTTATACAGATCTAAAAGGTGTCAAAATCAGCAGCTGCCCAGTCACTTTTTTTAAATCAAGAAATACCAGAGCTTTATTAATATATAGCCCCAAAGGACTTAATAGAGATATTACATCCAATAGCAGCAAAAGCCAAGAATATAGCTCAGCAGCATAGTGCCAGCCTGGCAAGCATGAGATTGTGAGTTCAATCGCTGGTACCAAAAAAAAAACCAACAGCAGCAGAATATCTTTACGTTAGTGATGGAACTATTTCTAGAATCAGCCGTATAGCAGACCATACAGGAAGTCTATCTTAACATATATATAATTTTATATATGAATATATATATTTTATATATAATTCATAATTAAAATATATAATGGATTATAAAATATACATTAATTTTACAATTATAAAACAATACAGATGTTTATGCTATATATAAAATTTTTTAACATAGGCCAATATAATATAATTAATTATATATAATATATAATTAGGCCTATATATTATATATCTGTTGACCTGTTAAAATTTTTATATTATATATATATATATATATATATATATATGTTGAGCTATGTTAAGGTTTTTTCCCTCCAAATGATACCTTAGAAATAGTTAGCAGGCACTTGTAAGATGCAGTGACTAAATGATAAAAAGGATGGATAATTTGGTTTACAAAAATAATCAGCCAAGAGTGGTGGTTTACATCTGTAATCCTAGCACTTGGAAGGCTGAGGCAGGAGAACTGCTGTGAGTTTGAGGCCAGCCTGAATGAACTACATACTGAGACCCTGTCTCAAACAACAAGAAAAGAAATGCTCAATCCTTTCAAAGGGGAAAAAATTCAGATATACCCTGTATTGAGCATGTACGTTCCCCTACTGCTGTCCTTTGAAGAGTGTCTAACCTTTCTTGCATTTTCCCTTCATAATAACTTTGCCCCCTTCACCACACTGGACAGCTATTAAGATAAAATATGACACTTCCAAACCTTGATTTTATTTTTAAAATATACTTATTACCTCTGATATGTCTAATTGCCTCCCTTTCTCACTCAGCCCAAATTCCTGAATATTTTTAAAGTTTTTTTCTGGTCGGTCACTGGAAGACTTTTTTTTGTTTTGTTTTAATTTCATGATCTAGCTGCTTCTAGGCAAAAGGTGCATAGCTCTAATAATTTGAGTATCAAGCATTTTAGGTTTTTAGCAAAATCAAAGCATTATAAAAGGAACCATCCTTGTTAAGGAAGGGAACTACTATCACAAATTATAAAGGATTTTAGCCCCATTCTCTGTGGAATTTGTCTAGAGCAGTGGCACTTGTCATCAGTACCTTTCAGAGTTCCCCAGAAAATGTCATTCAGTAATCAAAGATGAGATCCAACATAGTACATTTTTTTCATCTTGTTCTCCTCTGATCATTACCTTGAATGCAATAATTTTACATGTTTAATGTTTGGGTAACAGCAATGTATAGGGGGAAAAAAGGATTCTACTCTAAGAGTAGAATAGTGCCACTCAAAGGACCAGGCTGAGAGCAAGTGCTGGGCCTGAGACAGGGGCCCTGTGCTTTCATGACTTTTCTCAGAGGGACTAGGGGTTAATGACACCACTCACCATACTTAAAAGGGTTGTACTTCTAATGTGACTTCATACATTTAAATGTATTTCCTCAGGGATATAATCTAGAAGAGTTTTTTCTTTAGTCTTCAAATCTGTCATGTCCTCAATCCGAGATGTTTCATTGCTGCCTCCCCTCTCCCTCCTTTGATTTCAGAGTCTTTCCTTATGTTCCAAGCACTCTACCCATATCACCTTCTAGACTGGTTGATCTCCTACCTAGTCTGAAAACCCCTTGAAGCCTGGGTATGATGGTTAATCTTGTCAACTTGATTAGATCATGGAATGCCTAGAGAGCGGATTGGGTTTTGAAGGTGCTAGCCCTATCAGTGGGTTAGCCCATTGATGAGTCAGAGCTGACTGGGCTATTAGGGGTTGGAAGAGGAAAGTCACTGCAGCATGCCTTTGAAGGGTGTATCTGTTGTCCAGTTCTTTCTTTCGCCCTTGGCTTCCTGGGTACTATGAGGTGAGCAGCTTTTTTCTGCCATACCCTTCACTATGATGTTTTTGCCTTGGAGTTGGTTAACCATGGACTGAAATTTCTGAAACCATGAGCAAAGTGGTTTCCTGGTTTAAGTTCTGTTTGTCAGGTATGTTATCCCATCAATGGGAAGGTGACTGATACATAGTGGTCATGTGCTTTGTTTGATTTTGTGTCTCTAGCATGTAGCATTTTGCCTAGGGTAGCATTCAGATATGGAGTAAATAAATCATGAATGAAGCAATTCACCGACTAAAGCATTTTGATGATGTTTTAGGTATTTTTCAAGTATGATTCTATTATTCAATGACTCTGGGTACCTCATTGGACAGATTAGATTTACATACATAAAACGATATGATGTAAAACCCCCAACATTTTTGGTACAGAAAAATGCAGAGATAATCTAAAGTGAGAGATCTATATAGGAAAAGAATGCAAGCTATACTTCTGACTATAAAAATTATACTTAATATAATGAGATAGTTCATTTTAAATTAAAGCACTTAGAGTTTTTTTAAAGTTGACTTGAACTTTAAAAAACTTCAAAGGGACAAGGGGGACAAGGAGGAACATCTCGTCCAATACGGAAGTGATCCAAGGGAACGAGGACAAGGAGTGAGGAGGATGAGAAGGAGAAATGAGAGGAATAAAGATGTGCTGTGTACAGGATCCTAATAACTTCAATCAAGGTAAACACTCTATGCTCTAACATACACTAAGACAATATCAACAAGTATGTAAAAGGTTAGGGGAGCAAGAGGAGGAGGAGGGAGGGGAAAGAGATTAAAAATAAAAAAGCTGTAGTATGTACATGTAACCACTCCCAAAAATGACTGTAAACTGCACAAACTGCAAACACATACTAATGAAAATATCTCAAAAATACAATTTAAAAAGTTCAAAGTTCATTTGAACATTGAACTTTAAAGTTCTAAATTTTTACTGTTTTTGTTGTTTTGTTTTGAGACTGAGTTTTGGTCTAAGTTACCAAGCTAGCCTTGAAATTATGATAGTCCTGCCTCAGCCCCTCAAGTAGCTGGGATTCCAGATGCATGCCACTATATTGGGCTTAACGTTCATTTTGGGGGACTATAAAGTACTTTGAACATTCACATTTTCTTTTAGTACATGTATGTCTTTTTTTAGAACAAGTATATCCAACACACCATCTGTATGCTACCATGGATAGCAACACTGCGATTTTTTTTCATGATTCAGTTGAGTGGTGCTCAAGTGCAGACTGTACGCAGCAATAGAATGCCGTGGAGGGGAGGGCACAGTGCAGTACTAACTCTGCCTCTTGAACTTGCCAGATATAGTTGAATTGTTGTTGTTGTTGTTGTTGTTGTTGTTGTTGTTGTTGTTTTGAGATAGGGTTTCACTATGTAGTTCAGCCTGGCCTTGAACTCGCTATGTAACCAAGGCTGGCCTCAAACTGTTGGTGATCCTCCTTCCTCGGCTTCCTAAGTGCTGAGATTACAGGTGTGAATTGAAACTCGTGTGTATCAGACGTTACAGGCACTTATGCAACTTAGGGAGTAAGATGCAACCCATAGTAGATTTCAACTTATTACCTGTGTGTGTGCCCATCTGAAGACAGGCATTTATTGTTAGTAAGAAAACATGTAAGTTTTCTTATTTAATTATTAAAACTTAGGCTTGTGTTATTTTGTTTTAATATACTTTAAAAATAAAAGAGGTTTTGTTACTTACATAAATTAACTATATCTTTTATATGTGACTTAGGACAATTTCTCTACACTCAGCATGGCCCAGGCAAGCCAAAAGTTGGACATGCATGGTTTAGATGAATGATAAAATGAGTCCTTAGTCCCTAGATTTTTACAACTGGCAGAAGAAAGCCACCTAAGACGATGTTAAGGAGCAAGAAGCCTTGAAAGAAGCAACCATGTTTGTATTTTTCTACTTCTAGCAGCACCTTACATATGGAAGGATCAAGTTCAGACTTGCTAAATTGGTGTTCACACACATTTGCTGTTATTACTCATGCTTCAAAGATGTAATGGTTCAGGGGGTTCAGTTACATGAACATGAACAGTAGGACAGTTACGCCAGGCTCTTATATTCTAGCTTTTAACACTATAACCATGCATGCTTTCATTGGAACTGCTTTGACCCTTGCAGCTTTTCTCAGAACTCAAGTTTCAAGAGAAACAGTGACTATTTGCTGCTTAAATAAGTGACATCTAAAAGCATATTTAGTTCTTAAAGTCTAATTGTATATTTTCTAAATGTATATATCTCTATATATTTGGCAGTACTGGGGATTGAACTCAGAGTCTTTGCACTAAACTACATTCCCAGCCTTTCTTAATATTTTTGTTTTAAGACAGAGTCCCACTACCATGCCCAGCTTAATTTTTCTTTAGAAGTTTTTATTTGTAAGTAGTTTATAAGTTCTAATAAGGATAATACTAAAAATACAACGTCTTCATGAATCAAACTTTGGCAGGACTCTAGTTTCATTCATATATTGTTAACATTAATTTCTATCATTTTAAATACATACCTGTTCACCATACAGTATAGGTCGGTTTAGGTTTATTCCCTTAATTGTTTGGTTTTGAGTTAGTACTGTGGCAAACGCTATCACACTCTGCATGCCCTAAAAATAGGCAGTCATTAAGAAAAATGACAGACTATGTAAATTAATAAATATTTCAAGACCTATTATATGAACTCTGATAAAATTACGTTTTTAGAAAGTGTAAGCATTTCATGCTCTTTGAATTATAGTTGATCTAATTCAGAAATAAATCAATACTGTACTCTTCTTTGCTCTAAAATGTATTCACAACATGCATGCGAGTTTCATTTTGTTTGTTTTTTTTTAATCTTCAGCATCCATTTCCTAGGTATTTGCCTCTAGGCTTGCTTCTAAGCTTTCAAGATTTTATATGATGCAGACCTCAAGATTTAGAGACACATTTGCATCCTAGCTGCTAAGACATATACCTAATGCAACACATATCCTGTGCAAGCAGTCTTCAGCTGTCCATACTAGTACATTTACTGTGTGGGGCGGGAAAGGCTCATTAATCGTGTTTTTCATATCTCCTGCTAGGTGCCCTCCATTTGACTAGCAGAGTCTGATCTTCCCCTTCTTCACAGTAGACACCACCACACACACCTGGCTGTTATGTCAGGAAACAAAGGCTTCCTCTCTTCTCTTCCTTTCAGCGTCCCATCCAGTTTGTAAGTTTTACACATTCTGCCTCCAAAAGATGTTTCAAATTAGAGTGTTCTTGTCCACCTCTATGACCACCACTTCTGCCCAAGCCATCATCTCTCACCTAGACAACTCCAGTGACTATCTTAGTGGCCATCAGCTTTTTGCTGCCCTCCAATTCCCCATGGAAAAGCCAGAGTGATCTTTTAAAAGCACTGATCAGATCACGTCACTGTAAACCCTTCCCTGATTTGCATTTAACAAGCCTTTTTTCTTACCCTAACCTCGTCCCATATACCATACACCCTGGCTCATTGGCCTCCATGAACCTCTCCTCCTCTACTTCAAGGAGCTCACTCTTAACACCCCCTGCTCAAACACTCAAACTTTTCAGTTTTTGAAATCTATCAGAAGAGTATTTTATTTTTCACGTGCCTCCCTCAGTACTGTTGCCATATCTGAATATGCAACATATTTATCAAGTAATACTTTATTGTTTGCTTAACACTTTTCTGTTAATTATTTTATTTTGGGGGGGATTTTTTTTTTTTTGTTTTTTGGACACAGGGTCTTGCTCTGTAGTTCAAGCTAGCCTTGAACTCACTACATGGTCCAGGCTGGTCTTGAACTTGCAGTGATCCTCCTGCCTCAGCCTCCCAAGTGCAGGGATTACAGGTATGTACCACCACACCCAGCTCTAGATCAATTCAGTTATGTTTACTTACTTATTTTTAATTTTTTTATTTTTTGTACCAGGAATTGAACTCAGGACCTTGCACTTATCCAGCAGGCACTTGTACCACTGAGCTGTATCCCTGGCTATATTTATTTTAAAATAAAACTCTGTGTCATGGCCATAAAAAGAAGAACAAAATCCCTTGACATAAATAGAAAAATTGTGAAAAATAAATACACAAATATTAAAATCCCCTCATTCTCTCCTATCCAGAGCACCCTTGCAAAGCACTGTCCGTGCATGCTGGATCCGCGGCCTGCAATATGCCGCCATGGACAGTCTCCAGGGCACTTCTCATCCTTCATGACTGCTAATTGGTAGCTGCTCACATCCCAGGCAAGCATCTTATCAAACGAAATTACCTCCTCCCCATTATCAGAGTGCTTGGTCACATTTACAGTACTTTTCTCTTATTTCTTCATTGATGTTTTACCAGCTAAACTATCAGCTTCATAAGGGCAGAGGCCTTATCTGATTCACTGTTACATCTTTGGCATCTAGGACGGTGACTGATATGTGTTACCAATAAATACTGAATGCTTTTCCAGAATCATACTAGCTGCATCTGCCAGTCCATCAGAACCTGTTACCCAGAGAGCCTCTTGGTCCAGCTTAACTATTTTTGTGTCCCAGTGACTTGGCACTCATCGGAGGCTATGTGACAAGTTCCTAAGGTCTCAAGACTGGAAAGCACGTCTGAAAAAGCAAAACCTAACCTTCAAAGACATGTGAAAAACACACTTCTCATCAGGCCAGATGAAGGCCCAGAGTAACTTTTGGTATAATCAGTTTTAAGTTTTTATGGTACAATATAAATACTTCAGAATATTTCAAAGTAAGGATATTTATAGTATACTAAATAAAACACTGTTTACTCAAAACGAAATCCCACACAGGTTAAGATAAACTATGGCTAGAAGGTTAGGGATATTTTTATTAGGTTGGATTTTTTTTTCTATGGTATTTAATCTGATTTTATTAACAGTTTACTATGACAGCAGGGGGAAGATGAGCTATTCGTAAGGCTACCACTTGGCTGATGTCTTCAGCAAGTTTCTCTATGCTGATTTCCTTCCCAATTTACTTACCAGATCACAGTCACCCACATCTAATTTCTCTAAAGATGAATTAATCTGTAACATTGCAGCAAAAACCATTCCACCTTTATTTTCAATCTTATTTCCTGTCATTCTTAGGTATTTCAGAGTTGCATTCTCCTGAAAAGGAAAAGAATCAAAACTTAAGTTTCAACCCACAGAATTCTCTAATTTAAATGAGTTAGGGGACCATGTTACTACTTGTAGAATCCTATTTTTCATGGAGAATGATTAGAATACATCCTGTAAAGGTAACATTCAGGTTCCCATGTTAGGTAAAAAGCAAATTAAGTAGCTTAGAAGAAAGAATGGCCAAGAAATAGATGCCAAAGCAATAGCCAGTAAATAAAGCAGATTTTAATAAATTTTCCTTTCTTTGGAAAAACTGTAAATTTATTTTTAAGACGCCTATGCCATTTTTTAATTGAGGTGAAATTCACATAAAATGCATCATTTTAAAGTGTACAGTTCCATGGCATTTATTAGATTCACAATGTTGTGCACACATAACTTGTAGCTAGTTCCAAAACATTGTTCATCCACCTCACTGGTAACTTTGTACCCACTGACCCTCATGCCCATATCACTTTGTTTTGTCTTTTGTTTTTCCAGTACTGAGTATCAAACCCTCAAAAAAATGAGGCACTGGCGTAAGGACAGAGAGTAGATTAATAATATAGAATTGAGAGTACTACAGTGTATCCCTCCCATTTAAGTTCAGCTGATTTTTGTTTTCGTTTTTGTTTTTTGAGAGTCTTGCTATGCAGTTCAGGCTGGCCTTGAACTCACTTATGTAGCCCAGGCTGGCCTTGAACTTACCGCGATTCTCCTGCCTCAGGCTGGGTTTACAGGTGTGCACTACTACACCCAGCCTCAACTGATTTTCTGACAAAGACGTCAAGACAATTAATGAGGCAGAAAATGAGTGTTTAACAAATGCAGTTGGAACAACCACAAATTCACATACAAAGAGACTGACATTTGTATGATACTATAAATAAAAATTAACTCAAAATGGTTGAAAGAACTAAATAAAAGCACTGAAGCTATAAAACACTTAGAAGAAGACATAAATGTAAATCTTTGTGACTTTGGATTAGGTGAAGATTTCTTAGATATATCGCCAAAAGCATAAGCAACAAAGTAAATTGAGGTTTATTTTAAATATTTTTTAATGCTTCAAGGGATATCAAGTAAATGAAAAAGCCACTTACCAAATGAAAGAAAATATTTTCAAATTATATATCTGATAAAAGACTTATACCCAGAATATATTGGTTCTTACAACTCAGACAACCCACCAAGTGCGGAGCATAGCACGATAGTCCCCGCTTCTTGGTAGGCTGAGGTGGGAGGATCGCTTGAATCCAGAAGTCGAAGACAAACCTGAGTAACCTGGTAATGGTGGGGATCTCAAACCAAACAAAACCCAGTTTTAAAGGGCAAAGGATTTGAATAGACATTTCTACAAAAGGGCAAATCTCTATATTGAAAGTACATTAGTGGTTACCAGAGACTGAGGGCTGGAGGGACAGAACAACGGAAGTGGACTGCTAATTATAGGTATGGGGCTTCTTTTGAGGATGATGAAAATGTTCTTAAAAAGTCATAGTGGTAAAGGTTGCACAACTTTAAATATACCTTTAAAGTCCCCACGAAATTTCAGAAGACTTTAAGAAAGTATAGTTTATATATGTGAATTATATCTCAATAAAGCTGTCTTTAAAAAGTGATCTCAAAAGTGCTCACAGAATGTCCACATGTAAATAAACTGAAGTGTAATAAAAATATACATTCCTAATATTGAAATAATAAAAGTTCACATTAACATTTGATTCTGTTGTTTCCAAGCTATCAGAAGTTAATATTCTCAAATACAATGCTAGTTTTGGATGCATAAAGCTTACATGTAGTGCTTTAGCAAGCAGTTCTCCACCTTCGGGTCCAATATCATTAAACATAAGGTTCAAGTAAGTGAGATACAGTTGTTTCTATAAGGAGAGAAAAAAAAGCTATGACACATGTATTATTAGAAGCTGGTCAATTATTCACATGCTTTATTTTCTATTAAAGAAAAAGAAAATCACTTTTCTAATTTAAAAAATCTAATTGAAATATAAGGGAAAGAAAAAGATCACATTCAACTTTACCAATAATTTAATAATGGACATGCTTTATCTATTTAGCTCATAGTGTACAAGTTTTAAGTATTCTAGGGTTCTAGGTACCAGTTCTACCGGTTCCAGTACAAGTGGATTCCCACGTGTTTCAAGTATAAATAACTATATCATAGTCAGGAGCCCTGACATTTTGCATGATTAATGTTTATTGTGTGTGCACCATTAGATTAAACAGTTTCACTTCGTCTAACATGTAAGAATATTTCGTAGTAAAGTAATACCTGAAGTAGTTCTGCAGCATAGTATGCACCAACATCACTTATGAGGTTATATCTAACATCCAAACCTGGGTGAACAGAAAAGGACACAGGTGACTAGAAAAGGATATTCCTTCTAAAGAATACTTAAAATCTTAAAAACAAAAAGCCAGAGGCATTGATTCTTAAACATACCACTGATAGATGGATGATTCTGTAGAATGTTAGAAAGAATACAAAAATCTTCACCTGTTACTCTTTGTACTGGGATTAAGCGATTGTTACCAGCAATGTTCAAAGTGATACCATCTTTGGATCTGTTTAAATTTTACAAAGAAAAGGATCTTGAAATAGAAAGAAACCCAGCAAAAAAAAAAAAAAGGATTTTTGCTTCATATGTGAACAGTAGCATCCCAGATAACATTTACTGGAACCAAGTATGATTTACAAGTACACAGTGCATTTACACCAGGTAACATAAAACTGGACCATTGTATAGGCTTTGCAAGCACCTTAATACATTCTATACAACTTAATTTTTCTCTCTCACACACAAAGTATCCCCAACTTTATAGGTAAGAGCAATGAAAACTTCAGTGATTTGTCTAAATTCACCTAGCTCATAGGAGGTAATGGCAATCTGGAGCCCAGGTTTTTGGACTTCTGGTTCCCTTCCCAGAAACCTACATCACCTCTAAGACCTACTAACAGGGTCTCACCTCCTTACTTCCTTGAGTCAAAAGACAGGTCCTCTTCACCGAGCATTTTCAAATGGCTATAAAAATCACTGAGTGGTACAGGAATTTTTACGCAGATAAGAAACAACACTACTGATGTAATAAAATATTTGTTTTTCTTACCCCTTTTTAATTTCTTCATCCACTTTTTGAAGTACGTGCAATATAAAAGGATTCACTTTCTGGGATTTTTCTGTACACAGTTTACAATAACCTTCCTGGAAAGCAGTAATAGACTCTGGAGCTTCTGAAAAATAAATGCATCTATTATCACATGTAAGCTATTCCAGCAGCTGTCTTTCAACAGCAACTATCTCTTTCAAAGATATGGGGGCAGGGGAAAGAAAAGGAGAACTAAGGCTAGAAGTACAAATAAAAGGAATGGGAAGAAAAATAAAAATACTATTTGGAGACAGAGGGCCACAGACACACCCACGGGAGCGGGGGTGGGAGGCAGACGCTGGTTCAAGTCAGCACCCTAACTGGGAAATGACTTTAAGAGAGCCAGGCCTGGTAGATGAGGAAAATAATGTTCAGGGAAATGAAATATTTTGTGCAAAATCACACAGTTAATAAGGGCAGTGTGCAAAATCAAACTGACTGCCAAGACTTGCCAGTGGCACAGACACTGGTTATGGTGACTCAGTTTCATAAACCAGCTATGTACAGATAAAAGACAATTTTATCCAACAATCCAACTCCAAAAGGATCTGAAAAATCATCTAGTCCCAAAGGCTTCTAAGATACCCTCTATACCTTCCCAAATTAGCATCATTGACTATAATAACCCTGTTGGTTCACTCCAAACTGAAGTCTGGCTCAGATAAGCTATCTATCCAACCTAGACTTCTATCTCCTATTTCTAAAGGTGATTTCCCCCTGCACAATTGCTATTAATGACAGACGTGGTGGTTAATTGACTACTTGCCAACTTCAGTGAGAAACGCCCAGCTGAACTGAGTCAGCATGGTTTCCTGAGTGTGGAAGACCCACTTAAGGTGGCTTGTGGGAAAGGTATAAAGAGGAGAAGGAAGGCCTTCAGCTGATTTTCTTTGGAAGAGCTTCATTGAGGAGCTCCGGGCTCCGCATCATCTTCGCCTTGAGCATCCTCTCTGGGCTCTCGGTTCAGAATTTTCAGCTTCTAGCACCCACCCTTTAACCTCTGTTGCAGACCTCTCGGTCTTCAGTGACAGATCCTTGGGCCTCCTGGTGTGGACTCCCATGGGACACTGCCGAGGGCTCCAGGTCTTCAGCTGAATCCTTCTGATCTCTAGCTCGGACAGATCTTTTGCACTCTTGTACCTCTGTGGGCAGCCACTGTAGGCCAATCTTGTAAATTTTGTGTCTGCTGTTAAATCTGATTGGGCCTAGAGGGTGAGGTCCCAAGGTTAAAGACACAAGACATCAGCAATGACAGCAGGCAGCGTGGAGCAGAGCGGAGCACAAGAGAGCAAGAGCTGCCTACGTTTTTATTGTGCAATTCTCATACAGGTTATCTCCTATTTACATTCTTACATAGTGCCGTAACCAGTGCATGCACGTTTACCTGTGCCAAGTCATGGTACCTAACTGTATCCCGCTGTGCACCTGCACTAGATAAGCAGGGTCACGTCCTCAGGTGTCCTTAGAAGCCCCTAAGCTTTGAAGCAGTCTGACTGGTTCCCCACATCTTTAAGTCCTGACTAATACAACAGACAAAGCAGAAGTTCGGATCTCCTTTCTGTTATACACACAGCTTTCCCTAATGGCCCCACTCTTTTCAATATTATTTCAAAAACACCATTTGCAAGGGCCAGCTCTTCTGAGGTGAAAGTTACACTGTTATTCTTCCTAAGCAGCACAAGTCTCTCTCTGACTTCTACTTTTGTGTATTTCTCTTTAGAAGTCTGTGCTCAAGATTTGAATGCCAGTTAGCCTGGATTTCTAAGAAACTGGCTTCTCTAAGTCTCTACATCTCAAATTTTTGCTGAGTGAATTCCAGCAGTACAAGAATTAAGTTTGCTAAAACCAGATCTGCAGAACAAGATTTAAGATGAGGTACATTATATTTAAAAGGTAAAAGAAATACATTTAAGTATTTTGAATAGGCTTTTAAAAATAATACTTATTCCAATTAAAATATTTCTCTCAAAAAGTGCAACCTTTGGATCTAATTTTAAAGCTTGCTTTTTTCCAGTTAACATTATAAGCAGTTTTCCCAAATTTTTTTGAGACAGGGTTTCCCTACATAGTTCAGAATAGCCTTGAACTCACTATGCAGCCCAGGCTAGCTTTGAACTCATAGCAATCCTCCTGCTTCAGCCTCCTGAGGGCTCTGAAAAAATTAATGTCAGCAGGGTATCTGTCAAGTAGAGGGATGTACAAATTAAAACTTTCACCTATTTTAGGAAATTTCATGTATTTAATATGGTAGCACAATTTTTCTCAAACTGTTTTGTGGGATACTGATGTTCTACACAACGATCAAAGGTGTTCAAATAGAATGGATTTTATTGTCAAGTAAGTGTGAGAAGTGCTGAATTAGGCAAAGCTAAACAGAGCCCTCAGTGCAACTCCTCTCAGGCATCTGAAACATTCAGGTGTACAAAGACTCTTCAGTTTATCTTAAGTTTGGAGGGGAAAGAGGGTAAGAATGCCTCACTTCCTAGCCTTATGTGATCACGGTGCTCTTGAGCTGCAATCTAGAAAATGCTGTGTTAGCATTCTGGCCAAGAAATAAAGCAAATGTAGCAGAAAATCCACCCCCCTTGTTGCCCAGGTAACCTCCAGTTTCCTTCAGTTTTTGTTCTAGTTCCTGTTACTTCCGTTTCCCAGAAACAGGTGGTCACTGTGATACACATTGTATAAACCAATCCCCAACTGACAAGCCATTCTGCACCTGTACTTCCTGCTTGCTTATCCCGTATGAGCCCCAAACTACCAGAGATCAGGGCCTGACATTCTGAGGACGAATTGCTTTCTGCCTCCAAATCCTGGGTGACATTTCAGTGTTTCTGTTTGCCATTGCACAAACACAATAGATTCTAAACAAAAGTCGTAACTGGGCTTCCACCAGGCTTCTTGATATTATAAAGGTAAAGGTTGCCCTGAGAATCTCTGGGATTTAGTGCTGGCTACACCATACCTGGGGTGCTTGAAATGTGTCAGATTTATGACTAGTTTCTATGAAGGCACTAAGGAATCTTCGATTATAAGCCAATATAGTTAAAGAAAGTTACAAGAATCTTCTTCTTCTTCTTCTTCTTCTTCTTCTTCTTCTTCCTCTTCCTCTTCCTCTTCCTCTTCCTCTTCCTCCTCCTCTTCTTCCTCTTCCTCTTCTTTTTCTTCTTTTTTTGAGACAGGGTCTTGGAATATCATCCAGGCTGGCCTGGAACTCACAGGCATCCACCAGCCTCAGCCTCCAGAGTGCTGGGATTACAGGCAATGTGCCACCAAACTTGGCCAAAAGAATATTCTCATTTAATCAATTACTCACAGATCTAAGTATTTAAAACTTTCTGATATATTCTCTTGCTACTCTTTCCATTTAAAATTCACCTTCATATTATAGGATTTTATGGTGCCATCGTTTCCTATATTTCAAGCCAGTCTTCAAATTGTAAAGCAAAAACTAGGGGAATAATTTAACTACACAGGAAAATGTCAAGAATCTAACCAAAATTTCATTTTTCATCCACCTCTGGCAGCACATTTAAAACTTTCTGAAGAAAAGGCCTACTTACTTTGGAGGGAGTTCCCTCTCAAGGATACTCTTCTATCTGGGACAGCCAACTAGTGAGAAATCCAAGGGTGAGAACCGCCCCTTCTTATGGTTAATACATGGTGTCAACTTAAGTTTAGAAGTTTAACTGAGAGACTCAGCAGGGAGCCAAGGTTCTTACTTTGTAAATATCCTCATCCTGTGCAAAGGAGGGTAAGGACATTTTGTGAGTTCTACACCCCGCTTGAAGTGGGGGGTGGGTGGCCTGTGTACAGTTTAAGGGTAGAGAAGAGGCTTGGGTTTCCCTTTTTTTTGCTCTGGCTGCTCCCTTGAAGTGTTGCCCCAGTGCATGCCACTCTGCTTTGGAGCCAGCTGATTGTGGACTGAAATCTCCAGAACTGTAAGCTAAATAAACCTTTTCTTCCTTAATTTTGGATGTCAGGTGTTTGTCTCAGCAACGAAAGAAAAGTAACCAAAATACCCCTGGACACCCCATTCAGAACCCAGTGTGTAACTCTGAGCACACGGACCTCTCACAGCTTACATTTCCTACATTTCCTTTTCTGTAAAGGTGGAGGTCCCAATACTCCTGTCCCGGGGAGGGGAGGATTAAGTAAGGCTCCCTCTCCGAACGGTTACAAATCCACCAACACTCGCTTAAATAAGCATCCAAATTGAAGGAGGTGGGGTGGGGGTGGGGTTCGGGCTCCGCTTGCTTTGTTAAACAGAATTCACGGGCGTGGAAATATTTAAAACGGAGATGGTGCACGGGTGCAAAGGCAGAACCGTCTGGAGCTCCTCGTGCTCCTCTGGGGCCTGCTCCTTGGGGCTTCCCGGAGACCCTGAGGGCAGAGCGCGGCAGCCTGAGCGCCCGGACTTGCGTCAGCAGCCGGGGCTCCCAGGGGCCCACAGCTTCAGCAATCACTGGGTGCGACCTCGCCGGCTGCGGCGCGCTCCTACCAGCCGGTGGACACCCGAAGGCATCCCGCCTCTGACCTTGCTTACCCGCCTGGGCCGGGGCTGGGCTGGGGGCCGCAGCGGGGCCGACCTCCTGCTCCTGCTCCTGAGAGCCTCTGTTGCTCATGCTGCGCCCGGCTCCGCTCTGCTCAGCGGCGGCCGCGTTGCCATGGCGACCGCGCCTCGCTGGGAGGGCGGGGGAGGCCGGGGGAGGCCGCGGCGCGTGGCCTGGCCGCCTGGTCCTCCAGGCCTCGCTGAGCGGGCCCTGTGCCCGCGGCCTCTGCGAAGGGTCCTCGGTCACCCCGCCCTGGGCTAAAGACACATTGAGTTCCTGAGGTCAAGGCTTCAAAGACGATTATGACACAGTCCTCGACCTCAAAGTGTGCACAGTCCTGCGGAGGACCAGCGCGGAAGCTGCAGGTAGCACCCGCCGGGGTTAAGCAAGCAGCAGAAAGGGTTCGCGGAGGGCGGGGTCACCAGGGAGAGCTGCCTGGAGGAGGTGACAGCGGGACGAGGCGAGGCGGAGGTGCCAGAGGGCAGGTGTGGTGCACGCTGCTGGGAGGGGCGGGTACCTCGGTAAGCTCCTATCGGTGCGGACAGCGGGAGGGGGCAGGGGCAGATCCACCCGGGCCCTGAGCACCTTGCGAGGAGCACTGCTGTGAAGGCGCAGGTCCTCAGCGAGGGAGGAGGGATCTGACAGGTCCTCCCGGGTCAGCAGTTACCGCAGGGCTAGGGCTGGGGCTGAGGTGGAGGAGGGGACAGGACCGAGCAGTATCACGGGGGAGCGTGGTTAGAATGTGGTATTCGGGTGCGGAAAGGAAACAAGAAGGCAGGTAAGACTGCGTTTGGAGATTGCTGTAGATCGAAGAGGAGAAGACGGAGGGGTAGTGCGGTGGGCCCTGGAGCCACTCGGGGACTCCTTGCGGTGAGGAAGTGCAGGAAGACCAGGGCCTTGATGTGCAGTTCAAGCTGGCTTGAATTCACTGTGTAGCCCATGCTGGCCTCAAACTCACTTTCCTGCCTCAGTCTTCCGAGTGCTGGGACCACAGGTGTGCACCACGCGTGGCCTCAGATGATTATTTCTAACCAGCCCAATGCATGATGTTTACTTAATGTAAAGAAGCCATTTTGCAAGAAAATACTGATAATAACACTAAGCAAGGGTTTGCTGTCTGGTGAAAATAAGAACCGACACCAGGGCACCAGTTTTGCAAAAAAGAAAGCCTAAGACCTATAAAGAGACAAAAAGCATGGCTGAAATCTGTCTGCCAGTTTGAAATTAGCTAAGCAATTTAAGGAGCCCAGGGAAAGGTGCCATGCCCACTTGCCGGACCAGAGGGAAGACTTGGGGCTACTCTGTAATGGGAGAGTGTCCAGTCTCTCCCTGGTTCTGGTTCAGCCTGTTGACTGTACCTCATTTCTCCTTTAGGTCTGTAAGACCAGATTATTATTATTATTATTATTATTATTTTTTTTTTTTTTTTGCGGCACCGGGGATTGAACTCACGACCTTGCGCTTGCCAGGCAGGCGCTTAGGCCGCTGAGCTAGATCCCCGGCCCAAGACCAGATTATTGAGGCTCCTCTCACTCAGAGACTTTTAGGTCCACCCTGCTTGTGGACCCATTTTAGGTCAGGTCCTAGGGTTTTGTCCTTCATCCTGAAAAGCAGTGTTATCAGTTTCCAGAAACAGAAAAATTGCTGTTTTATAGCTATTTTCA
This sequence comes from Cuniculus paca, assembly GCA_004365215.1. NCBI lineage: Eukaryota > Metazoa > Chordata > Mammalia > Rodentia > Cuniculidae > Cuniculus > Cuniculus paca. The sequence continues at coordinate 43,262 of RJWT010001650.1, forward strand.
ATATGGTCTGAGTACATTTTCTGATAATTTGTAGTTTCCCAAAAGTTTGTTTTGTTTTCTTTATCAAATAAAGGGTATGTTACTGTCGGGCAGGCAAGATTTTACACTCTTGAGTGCCCTGTCTGGGCATGAGAATCAGACTTGAAAAGAAAAGTAGCAGCATTCACTGTGCATTTGGGAGAACTGATCAGTTTTCTAGTTGTTTATCGATTATTAAAGTTATTCAAAGAAATGCTAATTATTAAATTATCCAGATCTTGGCTCCTTGAAACGAAGACACAAGAACTATTTCATTTAGAAACCACCTCACGGTAATATTGCATGTGGTAAATTAATTTGACCATACAGTTAATTAATAATCCCTAGGAAAAAAACAGCCAATTCAGAATCAATCTTCCTTGTTCTCACTTTGGCTGATTTACTGGCCAAGTTTTTATACAAATTCTAGCTTTACAATCTTCTTTTATTAAACCCGAGAATGATATACAGATGATCCTCAATTTACAACAGGGTTACTTCTTTTTTTTTTTTTTTTTTTTTTTTTTGTACCGGGGATTAAACTCAACCTCATGCTTGCCAGGCAGGTGCTGTGCCACTAAGCTAAATCCCCAGTCCCTAGGGTTATACAAACCCATCATCAATTGAAAATATCCTTAAATCAAAAATGCATTTAACACACCTAATGTATGAAACATCAGAGTTTAACCAGACAGTACACTGGAATATCGGTTGCTTACCCAGAGGATTGTATGACTTGAAGCTGCGTTACTGCACCACCTAGCAATGTGAAACAGTATCAGACTTCATACAATAGTACAGCCCAGGCAAAGACCCAAAATGTGTATTGCTTTCATAGCATCATAAAGTTGAAAATTTTAAACGAAACCATCATACGTTGGGGACCATACATGCGTATGCGCGTGCATGAGAGAGAGCTATCAAATTATCTCCAGAAACATGTGAGATGATATATGTACGCACATGATCAAAGTCTAGGTGGCAAGACAAATCTTAAGGAGAAATAAGTCCTTCACCATGTCCAGAAGCCCCAGAACACTGACATAAACACTCATCTTCATGGCTAGTCCAGCTAAATTTCCCCAGGTGAACTCTTTTTGGAGGCTGCACAAGAAAACTGAGCCTGAATCTTCACACCCAAAGAATGATTTTAATAACAGCCAAGTTTTTTTTTTTAATCTATCTTATTTATTTATTTTAGAGTACTGGGATTGAACCTAGGGCCTTAAATACACTATGCAAGTGCTTTACTGCTAAGGTACACTCAGCCCTTCTTTTTTATTTTTATTTTTATTTTTCATTTTGAGATAGGGTCTCACTAAATTTCCTGGGCTGGCTTTGAACCTGTGATCTTCCTACTTCAGCCTCCTGAGTAGCTGGGATTACGGACTTGTACAATCCTTCCTGGCAAAAGCCATGCTTCTTGTGAGCAATAGTTACTTGCAATTCAGTTGCCAGTTAGAAGTATGGAATGAATTCTGCGACCAGAATCATGGAAAGAATTAAATTCATGAACTGAGGGACAGCTGTATATCGTCTAGGAGCCTTTGACATTTTAAGAAATTTGCATTCAGGAAATTGGAGATTTTTATCCTACAGAATTAAACAGTAAGATTAATCTCCCTGATAACTAAAGAACAAAAATGTTGAAGACATAGTTTATTTATGGCTAATTATTTTTCTTTCTTCACATAACAGAATACAACACTGTCCCAGAACTCTTTTTTAAGGGGGGCAAAAAGTAACAAGGTTCTGAATCCTATACTTCTATACTGCAGGAAGCAGTAATGATACCAATAAATTTGGGTTTCAGGATGCATCCCTTCATTCTGAGTCTGAGTCTCTGTGATGCAAGACAGCCCCCATCCTAAAAAGACTGCAGTCCACACAGTCACCGTCCTGTCACAGGCTTCTCCACCTTCCCCCGAGACTTCAGTGTGTATGTACTTAATTCTCCTAAAATGTTAACATCTTGTTTTCATAGCATGTGTAAGTTTAGTAGTGTAAGTCTGTTGTTTTTTTATTACTCACAAGTATTCCTTTGCATGTGCCTATAAAAAGTTTGTCAATTTCTATCAGAAAATAGAAACAATTTGCTGAGATTGAGATTACATTCAAACTATAACCAAGTTTTGGGACTACTGTGGGGTCTTAACATTATTGAATATTCTAATCCACACACACAACTTATATCTCATTATCTAGGTTTAAGGTTTCTTTCTGAGTTGCAACTTCGGTTCAAGTCACTGCAATTTTAGTTTATTAACTTATTTATTTTACAAACCCAGGGCTCAAACCCAGGGCTTAGAGCACAGTAGGCAAGTGCTGTACCTAAGCTACATCTCTAGCCCTACTGCATTTTAAAATGCTTGCTTAAGGGGGATTTCAACCTGTCCTCCAGTCAGGCTTAGGTGTGTAAGACTGTGAGTCTATACGCCCTCTCTCTGCTTTTTTAGTCCAGCCTGTAACTTTCGCTAAGGCCACTTAGCTAGCCAGAGTCTAATGGAGGAAAACTGGCCAGAGAGAGAGAGAGAACTGACTGCGTTTGAGGCTACTCCACATTCAAATCGCCCATGCCAGTGCCTGGCTGGTTCTTCTTGTCCCAGATGTTCCTGTGCTGATGCCTAGGGGAGGTTTGCTTCTCAGCCTGCCAGCCCCAAACTTGAACCTGGCACTGAGCACGACAGCACTTGTTCACTGAATTCTCTTTCTGTGGAAAAGGCTGGTCCAGCTCTAGAACTGTGTCCTTTAGCCTTCTTTACATCTACAACTCTCTGGTGGAATATATATATATATATATATATATATATATATATATATATCAGGAATTGAACTCACGACCTTGGATTGCCAGGCAAGCACTTATGCCACTGAGCTATATCCCTGCTCTTCCTCTAGTAATTTTAAGAGAAAAATACATGTGCTTCAAAATATGATTTTATTTCCTAGTGTTTTCTCAGGGTTATGTTAAGAATGATGATCTTTTGCAAGCTTCTACTGCA
>RJWT010001651.1:0-46280 GCA_004365215.1 Cuniculus paca
ATCTTTTGAAAAGAGATTAAGTTTGTCTTTTTAAAATATCTTAAGAATGGTGGCAACATTAAAGAAAGAGTAAAGTCTTCACTAATCAGCCTTTACTTTTGAATATTTCTACATATTGAAGTTAGTATTAGGTCAGAAGACATGCTTACAAGGTGTAGAACTAAACCTAGAATTCATTTTCTATCTAAAAATTCTTTAACATCCTCTTTTTGTAAAGGTAATTATGAGGAGACTGTATTTTAGCATTTCATATGTATTATATATATGAATGAATGCATTTTATTCATTTTGGTGAAGTGCTTAATAGGTCATTAGACTAGTAATGAGAAAGCAATCATTATTATTTCCACAAAAGGCCTGAGATGATTATTCCAAAATAAAATGAAACCCTGTCACTGAAGGTTGTGCGTGTTGCCAAAAAAAGCTACTTACTGGCTTTTCTTGGACTATTTTGTAGTCATAGAAAAGAAAAAGGGGAAACTAACATTTATTAAAACCCAATTACATCCCAGTATAGTGTCAGATACTTTCATCTACTCTTCACAAACCTTGAAGGAAGAGATACGATACCTCCATTTTTGCAAAAGGGTAAGATGGTTCTCAAGGAATGTGAAGTAATTTCTCATAGATCCCTGCCTGGAAATTGGCAGTCTGATTCAAAACTTCGGAATCCAATGCCCATCCAGAATCTCTTGAATATGAAAAGCTGCCTTTCACATGGGTGATCAAGGCCAGAAAGGAAAAATACTGTCCAAGAACATGGACTAAAATGTCCCAGCTTTCTGACAATACTACTTTAGGTCTGTCCCTGTGATTATTTTCATGGTAACGAGCAGTATCTATTTACAACTGTGATTCACCTTTTACCATACAAAGTTCATTGCTAGTGCTGAAGATAGCAAGCTTGTTAGAGATGAGTTTTCATGATGTGACTTACAGGGCATACAGGGTTACTTCTGGAAATCACAATTTTAAAGTTATTTTGGCCATCAGTTTACCAAACGTGCTTTTTCACTGTATAGAAAATATGGAGTGAGCAATTCTTTTTTTTTTTTTTTGCCTTGCTTGTCCCAATCCAAAATTATACTTGATTTTTTTGTTCTCTTTAATTATTGTATGTTTTGTGGTTACTAAGGCTTTCAGAAATCTCACATTCTTTTCCGTTGACAGAGTACACTGTAGTCCAGTTTTTGTATATCATGGAAAGAAATTTGCTGTCCAAATATGAGAAAGCAGCAAGGAAGTTCAGTTCTAGAGCAGAATATATTCATGCCAGGAACTAATTGTGATATTTAATGGCTTTTATTGAATCAGGAATGTAATATTAGAACACTTCAAAGCATTAAGGCAATTGATATTTCAGCTATGAAATCCTATGTAAACAATTTTAAAAGACAAAGCTCTTATTTCACGTTCATTACCTTTTTTTTTTAAAGAATGCAACCAAACAAAATAAGTACAGTAGAGTCAATCACTACAAAACAATGAACATGGTACATGACTTCTAAACAGGGTAAAAAGCAATCAATAATGGCTGCCATAATGCTTCTTGTTATCTGCAATATATATTTATCAGGGATAAATAAAATCAAACAAAATAGAACAAAATAAAACCAGTAAAAAAAAAATCAAAGCAAAGCAATGTAAGAAATACAGAGCTTCAAGATACTAGTAAAACAGCAGTGGTTACCATAATGCTTCTTGTTATCTTCAGAATAGTTGCCTGCACCTTCAGACATATTACAATCAAACATAATACCTCTTGTTATCTGCCATATGCCTGCCCATACCATCAGGGATAAGTAAAATCAAACAAAATACAACAAAATAAAACAGTAGAAAAAAAACAAAACCAAAACAAAACAAAGCAGAACAATGTAAGCGATACAGAAGTTCAAGATACTAGTAAATCAGCAGTTGCTACCATGTTTGTTATCTTCAGAATAATTGCCTACACCTTCAGACATATTATAATCAAACAACACAGAATCGAGTAAAATAACTCAAAACAAAACAATGAAAGCAATACAGGGTTTCTAAACAAGATGACTGGACATCCTCAATGGCTGCAATTATATATTTTGTTATCTTTAAAATAGCTGTCCATGCCATCAAGTATAATAAAATCAGACACATCAGAATAAAATAAAACAAAACTACTCAGAACAATGAAGACAATATGAGTTTCAAATCATAATAATAGATTAACAGTGGTCACTTCCTTCCCTTTTTAGATAATTGCTCCCCTTTGACTTTCCCAATATGTATTGTGCATTTTTGATCCCACTAACTCCTTTAGTTTGTTATACTAGGGAGACGACACAAAATTCACCCATGTGGCTCTGAACAATTTCATCCATGAGCATGATCTCAAGTTGCCTCTATCTACCTACAAGATCCTTGAGGTTATCTTCCTTTATAGTTAGGTAGGTTTCCACCCTATAAAATGCCATGTCTTTCTTATCCATTCTGCAGTTGATGGGCAAGCTACCCCTACTTTTTTGCTGGCTCCCTGTCACATAGGCCATTGTTTTCTCTCCTTTGACTTTAAGCCTATGAATTTTTTTTTCTAGTTAAATGTGTTTCTTGTATAGAGCATATTGATGGATCTTGTCTCCTGATCCACTATGCCCATGTTTCTTTCTATTGGCGCCTTGAGGCCCTCTTGCATTGCATTGTCTCTGCCATGCTATTTTCCTGCCATTGGTTCTCTATTTTTCCTCTCCTTTCAGTCAACTGGCCCCACTTGATGGTCCCCCTCTGCTGTTGTTCCTGAGATCATGGTATTTTTTATCTCTCTCTAGAATGTCCTTCAGTATTCTTTGTAGGATTGGTTTGGTGGTCATGAGTTCCTTGAGTTGTTCTTTGTCATGGAAGTATCTTCTTTCTCCACTAATTTTGAAAGAAAGTTTTGCAGGGTACATCAGTCTGGGTTGGAAGTTGTTTTCTTTCAGGACTTGCAATACTTCACTCCAGCCTCTTCTTGACTTGATGGTTTGTATTGAGAAGTCTGCTGTGATTCTGATGAGTTTTCCTTTCTAGGTGATCTGTTTCTTTTCTCTAACAGCTTTTAATATTCTATTCTTGAGTTGAATTTCTGGGATCTTGATTATTATATATCTGGGTGTAGATTTGTTTTGGTTATGGTGGCTGGAGTTCTATATGTCTCACTTATTTGGATGTCACTTTCTTTTTCCATGCTTGGGAAGTTTTCAGAAATTATTTCTGTAAATAGGGTTCTGATGTCATTTGTCTTGATCCCTGCTTTTTCACTCACATTTTTAATTGTTAAGTTATGTTTCTTTGAATTGTCTTGCAGCTGCTGCATTGTTACTTCCTAATTCCTTGTTATTTTTAAGAGATCTTTCCTTTCACAATCACAGGCTGCAAACCTGTCTTCAAGGTTTGAAAGCCTGTCTTTAGTTTCTTTCAAGTGGTTTTGCCAGCTTTCAATGGAGTTTTTAATTTCTTGGATATCTCTTTGAATCTGTTTCATGCATTCTAAATCTCTCTTATATTGTTCATTCATGATTTCCCTCATTTTCCTATGCTCCTCTATTTTTTTATGTGTGTCTTCTTTTGAGATGCTTAGTAATTCTTTAATTATGGTTTTCATTTCTTCTTTTACCTGGAATAGAATTTCTGTTCTAATTTCTCTTATAACTTCATGAAGTTGTTTCTTTACTTCAGTTGACATCAGTTCAGACATTTCAGGTCAATCTCCTCTGTATTTACCTCTCGTGGACTTGCGCTGCTTGGGTTGAATGCCAGAGATTGCCCTCTCCCTCTTCATCTTGGTGTATTCCTGATTCCTTCCACACAGGTGGGTAGTGTGGTCCCAGACACCTCCAGCACTGGCCACAACTCTGAAGCGAGATTGTTCAGCTTTTCTGGCCATTGCTGGCTATGGGCATCTGACAGTGGGCACCTGTGCTTCTGCACTGAGCTCGGTACCAGCCCACATGGGCCCCTGGAGTTTGCACAGGAGCAGAGCTGGCTAGGGCCTGTGGATCTAAGCTGGTTAGGAACCTAAGCTATGTTGTCTGGAATGCACACGGGAACAGAACTCAGTCCAAACAACCTCCGCAGGTCTGCCCACAACCTGGAGCTGCCAGAAAGCTGTTTGGTTTTTCTAGCCAGTGCTTGCTATGGGTATCTGATGATGGGCTTCTGTGCCTCTGTATTGAGCTGGGTACCATGGTTTGCACAGGAGTGGAAGTGGCCAGGGCCTGTAGATCTAAGCTGGTTAGGAAGCTACACGATGCTGTCCAGGGGACCCACTTCCTTCCTTCTTTCCTCTCCATGATGTTGTATTCCAGCATCTGAACTGTTTCTTGCAGACAGACTGTTTACTCTGCTGCTTACTGTTCTTCCATTTTTCTGGAAGTTCTTCCATTACTTTCTCCACATCCTATTAAATAATTTCAGATTTCTAAATATTCAGGCAACAATTAAATATACTTGATTAGCACTTAGTTATAGACTTACTATAATGATACACACTTATGGGATTAATATGGCTGTAATCTCTTTTTTTTATTTTAGAAAGCAAAACAGAAAAAAGGATCAAAATAATACAGAATTTAAAAACAAAACAAAACCACACTAAGAAATGAACACTAGCTAATACATTCCATATTGTTATCTTAGAAGTAGTTGTTCAGGTTACAAGATCCAGGCATATAAAATGATCAAACAGTCAAACAATGATAGTACAATTAGGCAAGCAAAAGATATGAGAATTGCAGCTTGTGCTTCTCATTTAGTTTTTAAGTGAAAGAATCCCATTATTAAAACAAATTACCATCTCAATGAATAAAATAATGAATGGCAGAAATTGAGTGTATATTTGTGTATGGTCTATTCTATGTTTCAATAATACATCATAAGTGGGTTAGGTTCAAAACACTTCAAATAAGAAATTGATAACTGAGTTTTTAAAATACTTGTACTATTAGCAACTTAAATTATTTTCTGCAATTCCAATAAGATTCTACTTTAAGTTTTGCCAATTTTATTTTGCATAACAGAAGATCAAAAGAGAATTTATATATTTGTTAAGTAGTAACAGGATAAGATAATTACCTGAGTGCTTATGTTGTCCTCCTCACTATTAATTCCTTCAGTGTAAAGATTTATTCAAATATTTGGTCTTGTCCATTGCTTATCTCATCTCCCCAAAGTTCTACCCACAAAAAAAATCTGACCCTGACAGGCAATAAGAAAAGCACTGATTTCAGTGAACTGAATCAAGAAGAGCGGGGAAAGGACTTAGCTTATTATGCATGCTATCCATTGTACATAAAAGACATACTGTGCCTACCTTAAGATTCACATTTGGTAGCAGAACCATGTCTAGAACATAGGTCACTGGGCTAATGTTTATGCCATACAACTGATCCTTAAACTAAAGTCAGCTAGAACTTTCTCTAGAAAGTATTCTGGGCATGTACTCTATGTATATGAAGCTGAAGTAATTCTATAGATTTTATGGGGTATTCATTCATTCCACAAATATTTACAAAAAATCTTCTAGATATTGGAGATACAGCTATAAGCAAGATGAACAAATTCCTTGCTTTTATAGGGCTTAAATTCTAGTAAACAAGTCAGGCAGTGGTGAAACCAGTAGATCTATAATATGGTAACAGATAATTAAAGTAGTGCAAGCAGATAGAGTATTCTGTATAATAACTTCATAGTGCATTGTTTGGTTGCATTACTTTTTCAAGTAAAGGTGGGGTTGAGAGACATTTTTTGGAGGCATTAACACTCCCTGTAATCCTGCTTTCCCAGAAAAGAGTAACAGGGGATGTTGCATGTATGAGTGCGATCGTGCAATATTTTTCTTTTTCTGTCTGGTTTATTTTGCTTAGCATACCTCCTAGGTATACACATGTTTTGGGCAAGTAATAGGATCTTATTCTTTTTTAAGGTTGAATAAAATTCCATTTTAATTTTCTGTGTGCATACATTTTCTTATACATACACATTTTGTTTATCCATTCGTGAAATCTATTTACTTAGTTTTTTGGGACAGGAAATAAAACTCAGGACCTTGAGCTTGCCAGGCAAGTGCTGCACTGCTGAGCTATGTCCCTGGTCCATGACATTTATTTTTTTAGAGAACTCAAATACAAGGGAGTTAGCAGTGGTCAGCATGGTTGGGAAGAAGGAGAGAGAGAAAAACAGGAGATATAGGTCAAAGAATACAAAATGGCAGATTTGTATGATGAAAAGTCTAGAGAGCTAACATATAATTTGAGGAATAAAGTTAATAAAATTGTGTGGTCAGGAATTTTTGTAGATAGACTTTAGCAGCTCTTATAATTTGAAAGTAGCAATGTGAGACAATATATCAATCTGCCTCACTATTATAATTATTTGACCTTTTCTGTGTATCCCATAGTGTCATTTTGTAACCTCAAATGTACACTATTAAATTAATTTGCTTAAATAAGGAGTAATCAAGGTAGTCACAGTTCCCAAATGGTTTTGAGGCATGAGGTGAGTGTCCCCCCAACAGACTTGTTTCAAATGCTTCAGGGTTTCATTCTACAGCTGAAAAACAAACATGAAACTTATAATACTAATAATTATACTATCCACGTAGTATCCAGTCTTTACTATATTTCAGGTGCTTGGTTAAGTACTTTACATGAAATTATTTCATTTAATGACAGCCTAACTCCTTGAGTTAAACATTATATTCCTATTATGGGTCAGAGTCCTAAAGAGGTTAAATGTCTTGCTCATTGTTACAAACATCAAGGAGGTTGGGTGTAGACCCCAGCAATTTGATTCATGGCCTCAGCTCTTAAATTCATTCAATCCTTATGATATAAACTGTGCAATGAGTTCTAAGTTAAAAGTGGAAAAAATAAGCTGCATGTTATGAGGCATGGGCTATCCAAATGTGGTTCCTTAGTCATGATCAGTCAGAAAGATGCACAATGTGGTGAAAAGGGCATGGTATTTGTGACTATCTATCTGCTCCTGGTAAACACAATGGAGAAGCACAGAATTAAATTCTATTTTAAAAGAGCTTATGGACTATTTCTTCTTTTTCCAACAATTACCTAGCGTATTTTAAAAGTGTATTTTATGTATTATACTATTGTTCTCTGATTTGCTACCCAAAGCAAAGGAGAATATCTATCAGAGCTTATTCACTAGGAATTAAGTAAATAAATACATATTAATAAAGACCTGTCTGAGGAGGTGACATAAAAATTAACATGAAAGGAGGAGATGCAGACATCAGGGAAGTAAGTTAGACAAAGCAATCAAGATTCTTACCATAGAAATTAGGAATAATAGAAGCAGAAAGGGTAATTTAATTACTTAACACAGATTTTCTTTTTTTAAATGGTGTTATTTGCAGAGTCAAGAATGAAGCAGTTTTTTTTTTAATTTGAGTTATATTTTCTTGTTTCCAACAATACTCCTCTTAATGTTTCAGAAAAGTTGATATCCAGTATTAATATCTGTGGGGAAAAGTGATATAGTTTTTGTGTCAGGTCAAAAATTGCAGAAATATATTTTTACTAAGGAAAATTCACAGCTTCCTCCATCGCCCCTGGATGGTGGTGTCTGCAAAAAGACTGTGAGTCTGCACTCTGTGCTTCCTACATTGTCTCCAGGACGTGTGTCCACAAGAGGAGTGTAATGACACATGCCTTTGATGGGTGGACCCAAGGGAACCCCAAGACCCATTACAACAGCTGACGCTGGGTGCAGGGTGCACACACGCCTTTGGAAGATGGAGCAATCAGTGAGACCAGCTATGTAGAAGCTTTTGAAGCAGCAGTGAGGCGCCAGCAGTTGGGCTCTGGAGAACTTTACCAACAGAAGAGCAGTCCTAGCCCCTGCATCCAGAGGCCAAGATCAGCTCCACATCCAGTACATTTCTGGGATCTTACATGAACACTATTACAGAACTATAAACATCAAAAGTATTTTACTACTTTTATTCTCCCTTGATTGTCTACCCCTTTCTTGTCTGGTTGAATGTTGTCTTGTTTTGCTTTATATTTGGTGGGTTTTTTTGTATTTTTTTCTCTCTCCTCTCTTTCTCTGGTCCCCCCCCCTTTTTTCTCTTCTTTTTTATTCTCTTTCTTCCTTCTTTTTTTCACTGTTTAGTTTTTTTGCATTTCTTTTTTGTGTTCTCCATTGATCCTCTTTCTCTTTCCTCAACTACTTCTTGAATTTAAACTTTCAAGTAAGTAATCATTATCTCTGCCCTTTCTGATCGCTCCTTTGCATTCTGTTACATTTTTTCCCTCCTGTGTCCTCCAGTTTCCCAAATTTGGTTGATCATCCTTTTACCTCCAGCCTTGACTCTACTATATCTGTCCTCATTCATCACTTACTCATCTGAAGCCCCCTGCCCCCACAGCATTACTTATCCATCCCTACTCATCTGAAGCCCCTTGCTCCCACAGAAGGGTAAAATCACTCCACTAAGGGGAAAATCAGTGCATACAAGTGCACAGTATATGTTTGGTTTTGTTAGATAACTTTAGAGTTTGCTCCCATAGACAGAAGTAGCAGGTTAATGGTTGCCATAGTTTTTCAGTAGTTAAGGTGTACTTGAAACTATTGTTATTACTAACTGTACTACTTTAACCAGGATATCATACATGTTATAAACAGCTTTTCTCCCCTATATGATAATACTGTGATTGCGTGAAGTCGTAATCATTACCACAGCCCAGTACCAAATGACTGGGAGCTGAGTCAACTAGTAACTTTGTATTCTTTACAAATTGGGAAGGTAGGTTTTTGGGATAGCTATAAAGAACCACCTACATCCAAAGGACATCCCTGAATAACAGACATCTCCTAGGGAAGCTGCAATACTAGTGATAAAGCTATATATCATAAGAAATTGGCAAGCATAAACATAGAAAATAAAGTAAAATAAAAAAGAGAAAATAGAAAATGACAAGACTCAGAAGCAAAATGCAACCCAGACCCCTAGCCCACCTGGGTCAAGCCCGAAACTCAATGAGACAGATGAAATTGGAAGTTAAACACTGGAACTTTCTGAAATGATAGCAACAAAAATGAAAAAACAAGAGGAAAAGGTTTTAGAGAAAATAATTTCTCAAGTAAAAAAAGAAGTAATGCTTAAAAATCAAAGATTAGAGAAGAAACAGAAGAATAGATAAAAAAAGAGAATAGATGAACTTAGTAAAATTATGGAAAAAAATTGCCCAACATAGGAAAGAAATGGAATACATGAAACACATCCAAACAGAAATTCAAGAGCTTAAAACCTCCACTGAAAGTATATGCAACAGACTGAGTGAAGGAGAAGATAGAATTTCAGATCTTAACAACAGAATTGCAGCTAGTGATCATGAAAAGAAATATCTTAAAAATAGCAAGAGACCATGAAAAATCGAAGACAACAGCTACAAAATGAAACAAAAAAGAATAACAAAAGATTGATTGGCATCAATGAGAATGCTGGAGACATCACAAATGCCATAAAAAAATTCACAGAAATAATGGCAGAAAATTTCCCAAGCATGGGTAAAGAATTTTACATACAAATAAATGAAGTATATAGAACTCCAAACAGCCATGACCAAGATAAAACTACACCAAGACATACAATAATCAATATTCAAGAAATTCAGCTGAAGGACAGAATATTAAGAATTATTAGAGAAAAGAAACAGATCACCTATAAAGGAAAGCCCATCAGAATCATGGCAGACTTCTCAACACAAATTTCTAGTCAAGAGCTTGGAGGGAAGTATTTTGAGTACTAAAACAAAATAACTTCCAACCAGAATGTTTCACCCAACATCATCAGAATACACATTCTTCTCAGCTTCACATGGGACATTCTCTAAAACAGACCATACACAAATCCACAGAACATGCTTAAGTAATGCAAAGGAATTGAAATGATCCCATACATATTATCTGAGCATAGTGCAATGAAAATTGAAATCAATGGCAAAAGAAACTGAAGAAACTCTATAAACACATGGAAATTAAATAATGCCCTTCTAAACAACCAGTGGGTCCCACATGCAAATAAGGTATACATTAAAAAATATCTGCAACTAAACTAGAATACAGACACAAAATACTGGAACTTATGGGATGCCATGAAAGTAGTCCTAAGAGGGAAATTCATAACAGTGAATTCTCACATCAGGAAAACAGAATGAGCACAAATAACCTAATGTGACACCTCAAGTTTCTAGAAAAAGAAGAGCAAGACAAGCCCAAAGCCATTCAAGGGAGGAAGTTATAAAGCTCAGAGCAGAAATTAATGCAAAGGAGAGTAAGAAAACAATACAAAGAATTAATGAATCAAAGAGTTGGTTCCTTGAAAGGGTAAATAAAATCGATAAACCTTTAGCCAATCTTATCAAAAAGAGGAGAGAAGAGACTCAAATTCATGATTGAGGAATGAAAAGAGTGAAATCACAGCAGATTCTGTGGAAATTCAGATCATCAATACCTGTGTCAAAATTCTTTTCTGTCATTGGATGGAAAACACAGAAGAAATGGACAGATTCCTAGATACATATGAATTTCCAAAACTGAATCAAGAAGATATAAAAATTATGAATAACCCAAAATCAGTTAATGAGATTGAAAATGTAATTAAAAACTTACCAACAAAGAAAATCCCAGGTCCTGATGGATTCACAACTGAATTTTACAAGAAATTTAGACAAGATGTAATGACAATACTCCTCAAACACTTTAATGAAATTGAAAGGGAAACAATATTCCCTAACTCATTCCTAGAGGCAAATATTACCCTGACACCAAAACCAGAGAACTATAGGCCAATTTCACTAATGAGCATTGTTGCAAAAATTCTCAGTAAGATACTTGCAAGCAAAATGCAGCAAATCATCAAGAAGATTATGCACCACAACCAAGTGGGATTCATTCCAGGAATGCAGGGATGGTTCAACATATGCAAATCAATAAATGTAATACATCATATCAAAAGAGTCAAAGACAAAAATCACATGATCATTTCAATAGATGCAGAAAAAGTTTTTGATAAAGTCCCAGGACTCATCCATAATAAAGACCCTATAGAAAATCAGAATCGATGGGCTTTACCTCAATCTGGTAAAAGCTATCTATGACAAACCAACAGTCAACATCATACTAAATGAACGAAAACTGAAAGCTTTCACTCTTAAATCAGGAACAAGACAATGATGTAAAATATCACCACTCCTATTCATTATAGTTCTGGAAATATTATCCAGAGCAATTAGATAAGAGAGAGAAATAAAAAGAATCAGAAGAGGAATGGAAGAAGATAAACTATCATTATTTGCAGATGAGATAATACTCTACATAAAAGACCTAAAAAACTCCACCAAATGACTCCTAGAGTTAATAACCAAATTCAGTAGCATAGCTTGATACAAACTTAATACTCAAAAGTCATTATCATTTCTGTATGCAGCAAACTCACTGAGAGAGAAATTAGGGAAACCACACCCTTCACAATAGCATCCAAAAAAATGAAATACTTAGGAATCAATCTAACAAAGGAAGTAAATGATGTATATATTGAAAATTACAGTTCTCTGAAAAAGGAGATTGAAGAGAACATCAGAAAATAAAAATATCCCTTGCTCATGGATAGGAAAAACTAACATAGTGAAAATGGCCATACTCCCAAAGTTGTTATACAGATTTAATGCAATCTTGGTCAAAATACCATTTGCATACCTCACAGAACTAGAGAAAACATTCCTAAAGTTCATCTGGGAGAAGCAGAGACTCAGAATAGCAAAGGCAATACTGGACAACAAAGGAAAGACAAGAGGAATCATAATCCCTAACTTGAAATCATATTATAAAGCTATTGTGATAAAATCAGCATGGTACTGGCAAAACAAAACAAAACAAAACAAAACAAAACAAAGCAAAACAAAAGAGACACGAGGACCAGTAAAACAATTTGGAAGATGCAGACACAACTATAATTACACTCAGTCACCTTATCTTTGACAAAGGGACCAAATTTGTTCAACAGAAGAAAGATAACTTCTTCAATGTATGGTGCTGAAAAAACTGGCTTTGTACATGCTGATGGCTAAAAGTAGACCCATGTCCATCACCGTGCACTAAACCAAAGTCAAGATGGATCAAAGATCTAAATATTAAAACAGAAACACTATATCTATTGGAAGAATAGAAGTAGGTAGAAATGTTGAAGACACAGGGGTAGGTATAGACTTCATGAACAAAACCCAAACAGCATGGAAAGTACTTCAAAGAATCAACAACTGTGATCTCATCCAATTGAAAAGCTTTTGCGCATCAAAAGAAATCACTACAGAGTAAAAAGACAACTCACAGAGTGGGAAAAAAGTTTTAACCAAATGCCACTCAGACAAAGAGCTTATATCTAAAACATATAAAGAATTGCAAGAAATCAGACATTCCAAATTCAAAGACCCAATCCCAAAATGGGAATCTGAGGTGAGTACACACTTCTCTGATGAAGAAATACAAATGGTAAGTAAATACATGAAAACATTCAACATCATTGGTCATTCAAGAAATGCGAATTAAAACAACACTGAGATACCATCTCACTCCAGTAAGAATGGCTATCATCAAGAAATCAACTAATAACAAATGCTAGAGGTCCTGTGGGGAAAAAAGAACCCTCATCCAGTGTTGGTGAGAATGTAGACTGGTGCTACCACTATGGAAATCAGTATGGAAGTTCCTCAGAAAGCTAGGATTAGAGGTTCCATTCAACCCAACTATTCCCCTTCTGGGTATTTTCCCAGAAGAATTAAAAACATATCACAGTGATATATGTGCACCTGTGTTTATAGCAGCATGTTTTGTAATAGCTAAATCTTGAAAACAGCCCAAGTGCCCATCAACTGAGGAATGGATAAAGAAGGTGTGATGTTTTTATACAATGGAGTACTACTCAGCCACAAAAAGGATAAATTTGAGACATTTATAGGGAAATGGTTGCAACAAGAGACCATATTCATAAGTGAAATAAATCAAACTCACGCATAAACATTGTATTGTCTCCTTAGTGTAAAAAACACAAGGAGTAAATAAGATCCAAAATGTACAGTAGATATTGCAAAAGGGGAAGAAACTACTCAAAAGAAAAGAACAACTGGAATGGGAGGAAGGAGAAAAGAAAGAAGGGAAAAGGAAAAAAATATATACATATATTACTTAAGATGGTTATACTACTAATTGTTCTTAGTTCATTGAAAAGAAAGGTTTGTGCCTACATTGTTTGATCAACTTTTCATGCCTGTATCTTGTAATATGAGAAACTAATTTGAAGAAAACAATATGCAATGTACTAACCATTGTCACTCTCCTAGATCTTGATTTGAAATTTTGTACCATTGTTTTTTTCTTTGAAATAAAAAAATGACACTTTAAAATCCATTTATTTTTTAAAACATCTTAAAACGTTCCCAAGTTGGAAGTGATAAATAGCTGACATTTTAAAATAAACCTTAAATATTTAAACATTAAAGCCAAATGTGTTTTGAAGACCTGTTAAGATGTCTTTTTTATAGAAAGATAAGATTATGTCTAGGATAAAATCAATTTTGGACTTTTAATATAATAATGTACATCAGTGGAACCCTATTTTAAAAAATTGTACAGTTTTGTTTACTATATTACCTAAATTTTTAATCTCAGAAAAATAACTTCATAAGAGAATAAAATGTATCTTTCTTAAAAAAAAAAAGAAAAGAAAAGAAAAAGAAAGAATAAATTCACTTCCTTAGTTTAACAGGTACTTTTTACTATTGTCATTCTAAGGTGCTGACACCTCATTACTTGGCAAATTTATATGATTTTCAGATCTTTGAACTATGGAAAGGAGACATCGTAAATTTCTAACCCACTCAGTTTCATTATCTGTTGGACTTACTAAAATTAAATCATGGCGGGAACCACTAACAATGTGACTGAAACTCTGTGGCTGGTTGTTAGGTTATCTGCAGAATCCAATGCACATAAACTTGTCAGTATTAAAGCCATGCTTTCATTGCTCATTGCTCATGGTCCAAGATTGTTCTAATCTTCAGCTACTTGTTCAACCATCACATACCCTGGGCATGGTCAGTGCGGTCATATGAATAGTCCTGCAGCTCTGTGGAAATGAGAACCACAATAGTATAACAGGCTCAGCATTCTTGCTTCACACGTGCACTAGATGGACCCTGGGTCAGAATATTGTTCTAAAGTTCTTCAGAGAACATTGGAATGTCCCCACATGACTCTACAGTGCTGCCTGGCATGTCTTTGCTGGGGAAAAGGGTTATAATAATAGGAAGGGAGAGAAGAGTGTTGCCTAAGAATTGTTGGTTTTCATTTCACCATTCTTTGCCACATTGTCAAAATTATTCTTTCTCTGAGGCCTAAGTTTGTCAATTCTTGCCCCTCAAAGTGAGATTATGAACCAGCAGAATCACTTGTGCACATATTAGAAGTATAGAATCGCATTCTCCTCCCCTCAACTGTGACACTTGACCTACATTTTAACCAGAAGCATAACTCGTACCTTAAAGTTTGAAACTCTGTTTAAACTATCATCAGACCATGCAAATTTCTGCTATAATTATATTTTTCTTTCTTTCATGACCACGTTTAAATGTACTGCTTTAAATATTCTAATTCATTGTTGCTTTCTCCTCCGTAACATGTAGCAATCTGGCTTTATTTCCATTTGTGTATATTAAGAGTCATTACCTCTCACCATCTTTTGGCCTTTCCTGGCCTACCATTCACCTCTCCTCCCTTCTCAGGTCATGAGGTTCACATTGTTTTTCCAGGGAAAGCCCATGAACAGGTTAAGTCAAATAGTTCATCATTCTACTTCTCATCATGGTGACTGGAACCCACAATGGAACAGGCTTGTGAATCCTCAGAATGAATGAGAAAAACACAGACTTGACTGGAATTTCTGAGGAGTCAGACTTCTTACTTTTATTTCTGTGAGGTTTCAAGATGAAAGGCTGCAAGTTCTGGAGTTCCTCCTGCAGTCAATTCTCTCTTGAGATTTAGGCAGAAGTGACCCCTACCCTAGACCCAACACTCTGTCCCTTCCTCAACTGTGTTTTTCCTCATTGGTCAAGAAACATGTCAGCCCATGGGTACGGGTTACCCAGAGCGCATGATACCCCTTCTTCAGAGCACAAGACTCTAAAATTCTCTGTTCACTTGATGACAGTCCTATTTCCAAGACTGTAGAAAGAACTCCCTGGATTGCCCTTTTTTTTGTTGTTTAAATGTCAAAGAGAATTTTTTTAAAAAGACAAAATGACAACAAAAACAATATAGGATTTCAAAACAAGATAGGAAATTAACAATGGTTATTATATTGCATGCTATTTTCAAAATAGTTGCTCAGATCACCAGATATAGGCATACAAAATTGTTCAAATAATATAAGCACTAACTGTTCCTTTCCATGAACTACTAGAATTAGTAGTACAATTATCTGAGATATATATATATATATATATATATATATATATATATAGTGTCTCCCTTTCTTCTTTTCTCCTTTCCCCCATCCCAGTTATTCTTTCCTTTTGATCAGCTTCTTCCCCCTTCATAATATCTATTGCACATTCTGGATCTTATTCACTCTTAGTTTCTTACGCCTAGGGAGATAATATGATGTTTACACATGTGAATCTAATCTATTTCTTTTATGAGTATAGTCTCTAGTTGCATCTGTTTACCTATAAAAGCCTCAACTTTGTACTCCATTGTATAAAAACATCACATCTTTTTTATCCATTCCTTGGTTTATGGGCTTTTGGGTTGTTTCTAAATTTAGCTAATACAAAAATTGTGCTGCTATAAACATGGGCACACAAATATTGCTGTGGTATGATGTTTTTAATTCCTTTGGGAAAATACCCAGAAGAGAAATAGTTGGGTCGAATGGGGCCTCTAATCCTAACTTTCTGAGGAATCTCCACACTGATTTCCACAGTGGGTGCACCAGTCTACACTTCCACCAACCATTTCCTCACAACCCCTCCAGCATTTGTTATTGGCTGATTTCTTGATGACAACCATTCTTTCTGGGGTGAGATGGAGTCTCACTGTTGTTTTAATTTGCATGTCTTGAATGAACATAGATGTTGAATATCTCTTCATATATTTGTTTGCCATTTGTATTTCTTCACCTGAGAAGTGTGTGCTCATCCCAGATGTCCATTTTTGGATTGGGTCTTTGGATTTTGGGGTCCTGTTTTTTTTTAATTTATTATATGTTCTAGATAAAATTCCTTTGTCTGAGGGACAGTTGGTTAATTTTTTTCCCCCAATTCATTGGTTTTCTTTTCACTCTATTTGTGATTTCTCTTGATCTGCAAAACTTTTAATAAGATGAGGTCCCATTTGCTGATTTTTTGGGTTGCCTCTTGAGGGACATCTTTCTGTATGTGGTTTGTGTAATTCTAGGTCTGTGTGGTAACCATGAGAAGCTTCCTCTGAGGGCTGGACACAAAACTTGGTTCTGTGGGATGTGAGGTGCACATTTGTCTGTGTAAGACTCTGCAGTCTGCGGGATGGAGCTAGAGGTGCAAAGGAAAGCAGTCAACAGCAGTCAGAGTTCTTCATTTACAATTTACAATTTCAAGCTGATGGAATCTATCCTCTATTTCTGCTCTGGAATGACACTGGTGTCTTCTTTGTTTTCATATCTTTCCCATTGTTTTCATTTGCTTTTCAGTTTTAGCACTTTTGATTTCATTAAAATTTTAATCCTCCCTTACCTTGCCCCTTTTTTAAATGTTCAACCTTCATTTAAGCACCAAATATTGGCTGAGTGTCTTTGTGGCAGGCCAAACTCTGGCAGTAGGGATGATGTGGTGGGAAAACATAGGATACTGCTCCCAGGGAACTATTTTGAAGAAATGAAAGACAAATGGATGAGCCCATAAGAGAAATTTAAAAATATTTGTAAGTGCTATTTGCAGTATGAAAATAGGATTATTTATTTACCAGGGAGTGACCGAATAAACTAAGTTCCAGGGTCCAAGAAGGTTTGTTAACCCCCTGACATCTAATATGAGACTTGAGCGACCAGAAGCAGACCTGAAGCACAACACAATGAACCTTCTGAACAGAACTCCCTAATGGTGTCAAGAACTATGACCTGTGCTTGGATCACACGGGAAGCTTCAGCTTTTTCCTAATCTCATGCTTCCCCAAGCATGGTAGGCTGTTTTAAGACCTGTGGGTTGGTATATCATTGGTGTTTTAGCTACTTTCTCATCTCTGAGACAAAGTACCTCACACACACAATTTAGAAGAGAAGAGGTTTATTTTAGCTCAGGGTTACAATCTAGCAGGCTCAAATGCAGAAATGGCACAATGGAAGGGCCTGGGATGGAAGAAAGCTGTTCGTATCATGGCAGCCAGGAAGCAAAGAGAGAAGGGAAGAAGATTCACCCTGGCCCAGGTCACAGCCCCAGTGACATACCTGTAACCAAGTCCTGTTTCCTAATACAACACTTAACTCTCAGCTTATTTGTGGATTAATCCATGATGAGCACAGTGACCCCCTGGTCCAACCACCTTACAAAAGCCTCACCTCTGAACACATGAAGCTTTTGAGGGTCATTCAAGTTCTCAAACATAACACTTGGACTGCACCCCTTCCTTCATTCTGCCGAGCCAGTTATTATTCATCTTTCTCATACAACACCTGTTACCTCTCTGGCAGCTACTCCCTACCCACATAAACTGAAATGCTTGCTCCTCTGTACTTCTCTTTACTTGCTTGAATTCTCATTATAAAATCCACCATAGTATTGACATTCTCTGAAAGAGCATTTTTATCATCTTTTTTTTTTGTCCAAAGGTACTCATCTCTCATATTAAATGGCAGAGCATTTGCATATAACCTATGAATGTCTTCCTATATACTTTAAACAATCTCAAGTCTTTTTATAATACCTAATACCATGTTATGTAAATAGTTGTTATACTGCATTATTCAGGGAATAAGGTCTGTTCATGTTCATTACTTAGGGAATAAGATCTGTTCATGTTCATTATTTAAGGAATAAAGTCTGTTCATGTTCATTATTTAGGGAAAAAGGGTCTGTTCATGTTCAATAAAATGCAGTTTTTTTCTGAATATTTTCTGTCCTTGGTTAAATCCACAGATGCAGAATTTGTAGGCAAGGAGACATGACTGTATCACATATTCAGTAAACATTTGCATGGATGAAGGAAACTTTTTTAAAAATCCTTCCCACCTTGGAATTCTTCATGCTACTCTGGTCTAATGATTTTTGAATTATTTTATAGTGATTTTCAAATACTCTGTTGATTTCCTTATTTTCTTCATCTTCTCACTTAGTCTTTAGGATATAATAGGGCCTAAATTTTTCATCTATTTCAGAGATCCTTTGAATTTTCAACAACTATTTCCACATGTAATATCTTTTTAAAAACTTATATTCAGTAAGAAAATGTTTTTCTTTAAAGCTTTTATGTGTAGTCAGTTGATTTTCAGTTCCTTGAAGATCTTAAACATCACTGAGAGAAGACAAATGCAGAGATCAGAATGTTTTCAAAGAATTCCTAGTATCTATTTATATGGTGATTTTCAAATAGTTATGAGTCAGACATTCTAAGTGCTTTATAAGCCTCAGTCATTTAACCTTCATGGAGTCTTAAGGTAGGAATTTTTATCATTTCCCTTTTATAGAGTGCTCATGTGAGACTCAGAGAGACTGGCAATTTGCTTTTAGCGATTTGTACTAGAACCTAGATTCTAGCCCATACATGTCTGTTTAAACATACAATCATTCAACTCAAAGGACACATCAGATATAAGTTAAACAACAACTATTCTGGGACAATTCTTTCCCCCAACTTATGATCTTGTAGCTGTCTTTCAAGGAAAGGGAGGAATGCAATAGGACTTAAATTTCTATGGCTGTTTGATAATTGGGGATTATGTTCAGCTTTTTAGTACCTATGTCTGTGTTGTCAGTGAGTTACTATTTTTAAATTTTTTTTCTAATTCCAGCAACAATGGTTTGTATTTCTTATGTGCACTAAAGCATTTTACAACTAAGCAGGGCAGAAATAAGGCTCAGATAGTCACATGTCAATATTTTTGCTATGTAATTTCCGGCAGGACAGAAGCCTATCTTGGGGCTTCACAGGAGCCATCCCTTAAGGAGTAAATGAGATAAAAAAAAAATACATGATCTCTATGATCATTTAATGATAGAAGAGAACCCATGAGCTGAGTGTAATCCACAGTCCAAAGAAAGAGGTAAAGCCAATTGTGACTTCAAAAGCAAGTCACTTCATTGATACTCCAAAACTTTAGATTTTAGGAGATAATTTTGATTAGTTGTCTTTTTCTAATTTGTTAATATAAAAGCACTGATCTGTTAATATAAAAGCTCTGCAGTTGTGAATTCTCTAGATGTTAGGGTGTGTTTGTACAACAGTAGGTTTTCAGGTGATTGTACATTTGTATGTAATTCAGGCATTGCACAGAAGGTTACTAGATTGACCGTATATTTGGCACATAAAGAATGATGGAAGATTTGCTCACCCCTAGCTTGTCATCTAACTTTCTTCTTCAGAAAAGTTGCATATGATTATTAGGGGCTATTTTGGGAAGCTCTAAGTTAGGCTATCTGGGCTAGTGTCTTGACTTCCTGACATTATAACATGCTAGGTGTGTGTCTTTGAAAAAACTTGCTCATTCACTTTCTTCTCCTATAAAAATCAAGATGTAGGAAATATCTGTTTCATATGATACTGTGAGTATTAGACTTAAAAATTTAACTGAAGAAGATGAAAGGCTTCATATAGTGTTTGGGTACTATTTGGTGGTACCTAGGATACACTACTTTCCTAATTTTGAGGCATGATAATAATGAAGAACACATTTATAAAATAGCAAGCTTATAGGTATTTCATGATACAAATCAGAGACCAATTAGAGGTCTCTGTGCAAGTTTCTGCTGCTTCTGCATAATTCAATTGACCTTGACAGTGTTTAAAGCCAAGCTGCATACCTCTGATAAATACTATGGTCAGAGTAATTGTCTATACCATAAGGCACCATGGGCTAGTCAAGGACACCTTTAACTATGCTCACTCTGCAAGGGCCCCTTCCCTTATACCCAAAATGTTTCTATATTATGACAAATAATTCCTTTGTTTCAACAAATCTGTTCAAGACTAGCTTGCCTATCAATATATGACTCAATGCATGTAAGCAATTATGTAACATTTTTGTCACTTACTTTGTACTTCCCACTTATAAATGCTATATAAACTAAAGTCTTTGTAAAGTCAGTGCTGTTGCCTTTGGGAATGATCCCACAACAGTGCTGGTGTAAAGATTAAATGCTGCCTTCTTTTCTCCTTGGTGTGAAGAGTCTTCCTTTCAGATTGACTTGGAAATTTTCCCACAACACTATGATTATACATCCTAGTAAAATGTAAGCAATCTGTCTGCAACTAAAGTCACATTTGACAAGAGGGAAGTTGACAACCAACCAATTCCAAATATTGTAAAAATTCCCTAGATATCAACCTTGCTCTGTGCCAGGGCATGAAGAGAGGTGTACTAGACTCAGTTTATGTACCTTCATCATGTAGTTTTGTGGATATAATCTGTGTATGCATGCTTACTCTTTATTGCCATAAAAACCATCACAGTAATCACTTCTTTTTGGAACACCAGTTGTCATCTCCACCACCCAGCTCTACTCTAGTGGAGTCAGGGAGACATAGGCTTGTTTACTGGCTGCCCAAAGCACCAGAGCAACTGGAGGCAGAGAAATTAATGCCCTGTATGATGAATCCTGATGAAAATGAAAAAGGAAGAATATAAATAGATAATTTTATCCCTGTTTTTTTCTAGATGCCCTGGTCTGAGATACAAGGGTTCTACAGGGCCACATCAGTAACAAATCACCCAGTATGTGATTCCCTTTTTTCTTATCTCCCTTCACTCTCTCATTTATCCTTGCTTTCTCGAGATTGATCTCCCCAATAAAATGTTAGTAGGTTAGCTGTGCCATAAGATACTAGTTTTAGGTGTGCAAAGACAAGAGTCAAGAAATATTATTTTTCCATAATAAGCTAGTAATTTAGCTGAAGAAACATAAATATTTGCAGAGCAACTGTAAAACAATGTGGTACTGGTTATTCTACTGGCCTACCAATGCAGAAGATAAATGGATATATTATTCTAAAAAAGAAGGAAGAGAATATCAGTCAGGCTGTCATGAGAAGAAAGCTGTTTTGATATATGAATAGAATTTACAGGGGACTGAATAAATAAAAGCAAATAAAAGAAAGAGAGAAAATACCAAATGAATGCAAAGGTGCATGAATGAAATCAACCAGGCATGAAAAACTAAGGAGTCCCATATGATGAAGTGGAGAACATGGAATAGATGATCTGGGGAAAAAGCATGGTTCAGATACAAAGGCCCTAGGACAACATGCTAGAATGAACTTTGTTGTTTGTTGTTAATCTTTAGAAGGAAAGTCTCAATGCTTTTGAGAAGGAAAGGGACATGAACAGCATATAAAATATTAGAGCCAAGTAACCTAATTAGGAGGCAACTTGCAACAGTTCACATAAGAGCCTAATCTAAGAAAGAGGAAGGACTAGAATGAGTGAGCCATAATTTAGATGTCATCAAGAAGACATGGGAAATTTAGCATGTGGAGTGACAGAAAGGAGGCAAAGTTTGACGTGTTAGGTACACAGCAGAGTAAATGATGAGGGTTTACCAAGATTGAGGGCAGAGGAAAAGATGATTTTGAGGAATTAGCTTGATTTAACAATAATACAAGTTACCCAAATGCACATCTAGAATTTCTAATTCCTAGAAATAGTTGAAAATATAACT
Organism: Cuniculus paca; assembly: GCA_004365215.1. Lineage (NCBI taxonomy): Eukaryota > Metazoa > Chordata > Mammalia > Rodentia > Cuniculidae > Cuniculus > Cuniculus paca. The sequence goes on from RJWT010001651.1 coordinate 21,930, forward strand.
ATAGACTTAATGTTACTTATAAAGTCGAGTGTTCACATCCAAATGATAGATTTCAAGATTTTTTTCCAACAATTACATTTGCAAGTCCCAATTTATTATGTAATTGAAGTCTTCATCCTTCCATTGAATACACTAAAATACCATGGAATGCTAAATAAGCTTAAATAATCCTGATCACTTACATAAAGCACTATAGAGAATAAATTAGATTGAGATGTAAACTCACCTAAGCATCCTAAATATCTAGTTACTTTATAGAACACAGGAGCCAGATATGCACTTCAGACAAATGACAAATTATTATGAATCTGAGATCTTTAGTCTCCTTCATGAACATGTAAAATAGGAATTAGTAAGAGTTACTCATAAATGTAAAAGATATTTAGACCAGAGGATGAATGATGTAGTCAAAACTGGAGAAATAGACCAGGAACATTTTGCAGAATATGAAAATTTATTATGAGGGGAAGAAAAATGCATGTGCTTATATATATCTCAGTCATGTGTGCCTCTTTTTATAAAGAATAATAATAAATAGTATTTATGAAGGCATCATCATCATCATACGCCAGACACGTTGTAGGAACATTGCACGTTTCAACTTTCTCAATCCTTGCAAAATCCAGATGATATAGATATTATTTTTACCGGTTGTCTACAGATGAGGAAACAGACAAGTCAGAGATCATGTGAGTCGTGAGCCTGGGAAAGAGCTAGACAGTGATATGTTTGCCCTGCCTTTAATCGCTGTGCTATTTTGCCTCCTTAGCTCTTAAAGAGCAACATCAATCTTCCTTAGGTTTGCATAGCCATTTGTGTTTCTGGATAGGTTATTTTGTACTGACGCACAACAGATCTACATTGGGAAGGACAAACATTACCTATATTAAGGAAATTGAAGCTCAGGACATTGGATGCTAGGAGGGTACACAGCTATTTCACAGATTTCCTACCTCATGAAATAACTTTGAGGGGGAATATCATAGTTAGAAAGTGCTTACTTCTGAGTAGGAAAAAAATAAAAAATCCAAAGTAAGCCCTAAGGAGTTGGGTGTAATGGCACACATCTGTAATCCCAGCACTGGAGAGGCTGAGGCGGAAGAATTACTGAGAGTTTGAGGCCAGCCGACGGTACACAGTGAGTTCAAGACATCTGAACTACATAGCAAGACCCTGTTTCAAAAACAAAACAAAACAACTAATCTCTAGGAATAATAAAGCCAGAATGAAATTTGGGAAGTATAATTTTTATTTCCTAGAATACTTATCAATGTTAGCAGTTTCCTGGGATCTGTTCATCTGTGGTAGAGCCCCGAGTGCTAGAATTCTCCATGCTCTCTTCTGCACACAGTGTGCAAGGCAAATAGGCTCTGTGGAGCTGAACTGGGGGGAAAGGCCGCAAACTATTTTACTCAAATCCTGGTAAAACCTAGCGAGAAATTCCCTTATTATTTATTGGCCTGTATAATCTGGCCTTTACATGCTCAGAAAATAGGATAATTTCCCCCTTATTATATTCCAGGGAGATTTTCTCGGTCATTTTGTATGAAGACAAAAAGAAACAGCCATCTTTTTTAAATCAATGGGTTTAACAAACGTTGTATTCTTAATGATATTATGTTTAGATAGTATCAAACAATTGTGGAAGAATTGTGATGAAAATTCAGGAATTTATTCAACAGTTGCTCATGTCTAGCTAAGCACATTTAAAAGGATGGACTCTGAGGCCAGACAGGTTCAGGTTCTGTGGCTGCCCTTTACTGGCTGAGAGATGGTTTAATGCTATCATTTCCTTATCTGTAAATAATGACACATAATAAATAGTATCAAGATCACAGGGTTGTAGCAAAAAATAAATATCCATAGGTAATGTTAGTTTAAGTGTATTATTCAGGGCCTAGTCTTATAGTTCAGATCTAGCACGGTTCCAAAAGTCCCGTGTGTTTGGAAGGTGACTTTTGGGAACCATGGCTGACTTGCTGTTAGAAGACCAGGTCTGATCAGAAGAGGCGGGTTCCCAGAGGGTGTGACCCGGAAGGGTTTATTTCCCTTCCTGGCTTCTCCCTTTAGGTTCTACTTCCTGGCCTCCAAGACATGAGTAACTTTTCTCTGCCCAGGTCCTTCCACCATGCAGATTCTGCCTGGAGCCAGGCAACAATACAGACTGAGACTTTTGAAACTGTAGCCAAAACAAACCTCTCCTTTAAATTGTAGGTATCAGATATTTTGTCTCAGGGACAAGGAAAATGACTAAAACCCCTACTGTGGGCCAGGCACTTACTTAGAGACTGGAAATACAATAACAATCAATAAACACAAAGCTGCACCTCTCATGTGACCTGTATTCAATCACTGCAGCAAGGAAGACAGTTAACAAACAACTATTTAAATTGAATAATGGCTTCGCATACTTTCATGATCAATAATGCAATATTTATAATAATGCTCTACAGTTTTCAATCACCTTCTACATGTCTTACATTCATTGTAAATATTCATTAGCCCAGTAATTATTAGCAGATATTATTTTGAATCATCCTCTAAATCCTGAAAGGTAAAAAACAGAGCCAGACATTTAGTAACTTGGTAAGAGTAAGAGGTAAAATCCCAACTTCGCAGTTCTTGTCCTTTCACTGTTCTACACTGCTTTACAGCATGAGTTGTGATGGGGGCAGAGATTATACCCCTTTCCAGCTGAGAAGACTATGGCTAATGCCACGTATCTGGGATCAAGGTCATATGACTTAGTTAATAGAAAAGCTGGCCAAAGTCCAGGTTTTCGAATTCCTATTTTTTTTTCTTCTTTTATTTCCCCCTGGCACCAGGGTTCAAACTCACAACCTCGTGCTTGCCAAGCAGGTGCTTATACCACTGAGCTAAATCTCCAGCTCTCATCTTTTTGAGATAGGGTCTCACTATGCCATTCAGTCTGGCTTTGAGCTCACTTTTGTAACCCTTGCTGGTCTCAAACTTGCAACGATCTTCCTGTCTCAGCCTTCTGAATGCTGGAATTACAGGTGTGCACCACCAGATCTGGCCCTATTTCTTCAAAAGTATGCAGCATTGCAAAATTCCACAAGCATTTAAAGAATGGTTCTAATTGCTGTCTAGACCTTTGAACCACTCACACTATACTGTTCTTATTCATATTTTTCAGTGGCTTAAATTTCACATGCTTTTGAAACTCTATATCAACTCTCTGTGTTAGTGAGTTTGTTAGAAGAGGGATGTAGCTTCTTAGAGAAACAATGGTCAAAATAGTGGTTGCATCTTTGGACAGCCAACAAGACCTCCTTAACACTTAGAGGAATGGGAATACAATGTTCTTGGGAGTCACTAGATTCTAATGATTGCTTAGTTCTCTGGGTTTCCCCAAAGGGAGTTTCCTTTCCAGGATAATCTAAATCAAAGCAATGGATCAGTGTTTAGTGAGGAGAATAATGGTGGTCAATACAGAGTGTATCATCCTGTTACTCAGTGTGTTATTTATTAGTCAAAGAAGGTCTACATTTTCACTTCCTACACGGACAAATTTCATGACAGCATTAGTATAGGTAGGTGTTTCTGACTTTTGTTTGGGACTTTAGCCGTACACTCTCCAGGTTTTAATTGTTAAAGAATAGCATGACTGTTAGTGTATTCAGGCAGTAATTTTCCCATTCCCCACCCCCAAATCTCCAAAAAGAGACTATATGCAAGAGGATTCTTTGAAAATTAATTTCAGATCTACAAGTTCTCTGAAACCCCTACAGCATAAGTGATGCTGGAAAAATTTGCCAGGAAAGAGACCAACAGGCAAATCAGTATCAGCAGTATAAATATGAAAGGAAATTGTGTGGTAATACCACAAACTATCCTTGAAGACTTTCAAATTGGCCAGAAATCTTCTTTTACATTATGTGGTTTTACCTTTTTGGCAATGCAAACAAATGTATCCAAATGAGTCCCAGAGCTCTTTCATATTTCAGAACTTTTACTTTCATGTGCTCACTAGTGAAAATGAAAGGGACTTTTCTCAGTTTAATTTCTTCTTTGGAATCCCAAAGCATTTCCCTTGTGTTTTTGATCCTTAAATACTTTCTGAAATGACTTTTTCCCCCTCCACTAAATTGTTCCTTTTAATCACTTACACAAAACATTTATTTCAAAATATGCAAAAACACTGTTTCCAGAGTGTTGGAACATTGATAGTTCCGGAAAGAAGATGTTAAATTTTATATGGTAACACAGAAAGAATTTAAATCCAGAACCCAGAGACCTAGGCTCTGTCTAGTTCGTTGCATCCACTGAAAAGATTCATTTAAATCCTTTGTCAGTTCATTGCAGTTCCTGGGTCACTGTTGTATGTTGTGTATATCAGGATTCAGAACAGAACACCCCAGAATATGGTGCCGTGGCATGCTGATTGCTTGGGAGATTGGAAGGGCCTCAAAAGTAAGTCCTTCGTGACTTTTACCTACCCTCCTCGCTGTCGCTTCCAGTTCTCCCTCAAGCAGGATCATAGAAACTAGAATTTCACTCCTCCAAAGTAGGTCATAGCAACTGAATTTTCTCCCCACACAGTCAACTGTAAAACCTAAAAGGTCACTTTCTGACCTTCCCTACCTCTACGTTTGAAGCGTGGTCATAAGAGAATTCTCCACCCTACTTTGCCTGAAAATAGATTGTAAGACCCTTATTTCAGAGGGGTTCTCCCCTATACCAGGCTCGGGAAGAAATATTACGCAAAGGGGCCAAAAAGAATCTGAATATGCCTTACTCTAGGTTAGATCATTCAGTCACATTTCTGCATGACTAATCATAAAAATACAGGTTTCCCTGGATCTTTGCATCTTTATTTTGGAAGGTTCCTGTCAGGAAAATCTTTGAGGAGGGAGAGATAATCTGTCTTTTGTTATAGGATAATCAGACAAGACTTGTGGTGGGAAAGGGAAGGATACTACTTTTTACTCTGTATATAGGAATAAATATATGCTATATGAATTTGCAAAATAAAGATATTCCTAAATTTAAAAAATTCCAAATAACTTTTCAATGATAACAGACTCTATTCTGACATCTTTATTCCCACTAGATGGACAGCCATGCCACCTTGAATGTGCCTGATCTCATCTAAAACGTGATCACCAATTACTAGATGTTTCTTATACTCTTAGTCTTATCAAAGACTAGTGGAATAGGAAAAAAATCTGTTTTATAGATTTTATACTATTCATTTCATAGTATTGAAGACAGAAACAAATGGATTTCTTACAATGGTAGAAAAATTCACTAATTATATGTCTTTAGGAAGTTAATGCCAGGCATGGTGGCACATGCCTGTAATCCCAGTACCCGAGAGACTGAGGCAGGAGGATCACCATGAGTTTTAGGCCAGCCTGTGCTAGATAGCAAGTCTAAGGCCACCTTGGACTGCATAGCTACATAGTGAAGCCCTGTTTCATAAAACAAAACAAAACCTAACAAAATAAAAAGTTAAAGAAGTTAATGGTTTAAAATGCTAAGGCAAGTTGAGAATAATTTATCCAAATAATTTAATGTTAATAGTATCCTTCAGTTTTAGTCTTAACTATATTTGTCTTTCCTTATATATTGAAATTCTTTTAGTTACATTCATTATAAAAACCCTGATTACACATGGGCTTTAGATATTTAACTTTGATCTTAAATATTTAAACTGCTAGCTTCTACTCTACCACTGGGAAATTTATTGGTTATATTATATCCTTGAAAAAGAAGAAATATATATTTGTTGAAGAAAATTTAAAATTTCACCACAGAAGCCTCAGTAACTGAAAAGACTTAACATATTTCCAAATTGGGATAAATTGTTCCCTTCTCACTGACAATATCAGTCTGTAGGATGACTGCCTAAAAATACTAGTTTGGCATTTATTGTGACACAGTAACTCAATTTTTTAAAAAAATGTGTAGGACTAGTTAATTTCACTTCCCAGAAAGTCAGTGAGATCTGAGACCCACATATATTTAATAGAGCTTCATGACTTTGTACTCTGACTTTGGTAATTTATTATAACTATTTTTTCTAAAATAGAAGGAAGAAATCATTGTAACAATATTCAGGTTAGTTTTTTCTTTTTCAGCAATGGCCACACATAAATATTTGGAGCTGTGTTTAGTAACTACTTTAAATATCATGTAAAAAGAACATCTGGGAAATATAAAGAGGGGAAGATGAGAAATTCTGCTCCTCTTTTCATTTGTTAGTCTCTTATTAACAATCATATTAGCAAGCACCTTTTAGGACTGGTGGTAGAGCTCAATGCTAGCACACTTGTCCAACACACATGAGGCCCTGGACTGAATTTCTAACACCAGAAAAAAAAGTGTTAGGAAGAACCTAGTTAGCGTGCTGCAGGTTTGCAGGCAAGGGAAGTGGTTAGTTTGGTGTAAGCTAATGACAGTGTGTGTGAAAATAGGAATAAATGGTGAACTCTGTTTGGGGGTAACCCTGACAGAGGTTGGTGATGTGCTAGATATAGTAGGCAAAAGAAACAGACACAAGAATGAATCTTGAGAGTTTGATTTAAACAGGAGTGGATAAAAAAGGCGTGGTATTTTTATGCAATGGAGTACTACTCAGCCATAAAGAAGGATAAACTAGAGACGTTTATAGATAAATGGATGCAACTAGAGACCACACTCATAAATGAAATAAATCAGATTCCCATGAGTAAGCATTGTATTGTTTCCCTAGTGTGAGAAGCTGAAAGAAATAATATATATATATATTATAAAAGATAGTTAAGATAGTTATACTACTAATTTCTCTTAGTTCATTGAAAAGAAAGGTTTGTGCTAATATTTTTTTGACAATTAAATGCAGATATTTGCCATGCTGAGTAACTAATTTAAAGATAACAATACACAATGTACTTATCATTGCTAACCTCTAATTATCTTGTTTTGAAACTTTATTTTTTTTCTCCTCCGAAGAAAAAAAAGAAATGGCCAGTGGTGCCGCTCCCTGAGATTGGAAGCGTACATAGACAATGACAGTTTGGGGGCAAATTTATGAGTCTGTTTTTGGACTGAGTTCCAAAGATGGGATTCAGCAGGAGTGGAACCTATTCTGAGGGCTCTGATATGGATCTAAAATCATTAGTGAATGGCAGGTAGTACAAGTGGAGGTGAGGATGACATTGCACAGGGAAAGGCATGGGCTTCTAGAACAAGCTGTGGACAAGGAGACTTAAGCCAGGCATGGTAGTACATTCCCTTAATTCCAGCCCTTGGAAGGATGGGACAGGAAGACCGCAAGTTCTTGCACAGTCTGAACAACTTAGTGACTTTGGGAAAGCCTGTCTCAAAACGAAAAATAAAGAGCTGCAAGATCCATTCCCCAGAACCAGAGGGAAAAAGTAAGGAAGGTGAGCCTGCAAGGACAGAATAACCATCAAAGGCAGAGGGAAGGCATGAAAAGAATAGGCAAGCGTCAGTTCCAAAGAGAGGCCAGTAATCCCACTGCAGGAATTGCACCCAAGACCTCAAATGTTTCCAGTTCTCTGCTCATAGTACATGCTAACATCTCCTTCCTGGCCCATTATGAGTGAGTGTGACCATGCATTGCATTTGCCTATGAGAAAAATGGATGCGTATTGATTCTGGGCAGTTTATAATAACTGCCTGTGTGTCATTCTGTGGAGTGCTCCAAAGGCTCCTCTGATTGTTCCTGAACCATGAGTGGCTAAGATGAGCAAAGTCCTACAGCTCTCAGTGAATGGAGGGAATGGGTAGGAAGAAAATCTTTGTACCTGTGAGCCTAAGGTGTCAGAATGTTTGTTTCTTTTTTTCTGTGGCACAAGCTACTGACACAAGTGTTAAAATCTGCTAGAGTCTGAGAGAAATTAAGATTGAAATAACAAGAACTCAATAGACTTCAAAATATGAGTCATAGCCCAACAGGTGTAGTGGTGCACTCCTATAATCTCAGCACTCTGGGAGGCTGAGGCAGGAGGATTTCAGGTTCAAAACCAGACTGGACAACTTAGCCATATAAGTGAGATTCCAACTCAAAAAAGGGGTGAGGGGAGAAGGGCACAGAATGGGGAAAAAAAAGTCAGCTTTGTCATGTACATGTACCAACTCCCCGAAATGAGTGTAATCATTATAGACTGCAAACATGTACCAATGAAAACAAAATTTAAAAAAGTGAGGAGCTGGCAATGTCATGCAATGTGGAGGCATTCAGTTCAATTCTTGGTACTAAAAAAGAAAGGGGATGCTAAGGAGAGCCTAATGGGGTTAGAGGGCAGATCAGAAAGAGTGGAGACTAAGAAGACAAGGAAACTAACAGCAACTCTGGAGAGACAGTGTGTCAAGGACTCATCAGGAACGGAGAGCACAGACGACAAGGCCTGCTTCATCATGATGTGAAAAGCGTTGTTTTCGTGACATGGGAGGAAGCTTGTGGGATGTATGGACAGGAAGGAATCTCATGAAAGGAAGATGTGGAATGAATGAAAGAAAACAAAGTATTATTTTTGGCCATGTTAATTAGGCTTTGTCATGTTGCAGGAAAGAAGATGATGATGGCGTGTTGAAAGGATGGAGGGCAAAATGGGGACCACAGGATGTCACCACCACTTTTTACTATGGGGAAGAATTTAAGTATAGTTTAGGAGATGACTCTTAGCACGTACTCTCCAGAAGGCAGGTTTCATAAAGCCACGAGTTTTTATATGTTTACTTCACCACAATATCCTGAGCTCTTAGAACAGTCCCTCGCACACAGCAAGCAGCCAGTAAGTATTTATTGAATGTCACACCTTTATAAATGGCTGTGCAGTACTTCCTGACTTGTGATTCTGCCAGACCTGGGACAGGTTTGTCTCTCATTCTGCCTCACTCTCTGTTTCTACTGCCACTGCCAATCACCTGCTCCCCACCCTGATGTTCTGTCTCTACTCCCACGGATTCTGACTATTACTCAAACATTAGCCTCGGTGTGGTTTCTGTTTTCCATCTTGTCAAGGTATTTATTGTGGTTTTGCAATGCTCTAGTGCCTATGTTGCCATTTGCAGATTTTTGTTTTTTATTTTTTTGCCAAAAGAAAGATGCTTAGTTAGCAGGTTACTACTCAATATAAAAATATCATAATAAGGCATAGCTCTTAGGTTGGAGTCAGTCTCTCTCTCTCGCTCTTTCTCTCTTTCTCTCTGTGTCACACACATACAGTGAGAAAACACAGGCACACGCATTTACATTCACACTGAAATGAACACTTTGGGGAACGACACTGGCTTTGTGTAGTTCAAAGAATTCCAATCTTTTCTATTCTACTCATTTCATTGCATTCATTTAGTTCTATTCTATTTCCATTTATTTTATTTCATTTTAAAATGATGATACATTGATTCATCCCCCACAAAATAGTCATGCATACAATTTAAAAATCCTAGTCTAGCTTGCAATTGGCTTTGATTTGGACTTCAATTTTGAATCCAGGCAACTTTGGTCAGTTAGGGTAGAAAAGTCATAAGATACAGGGTTTGAAAAATTCTGTCTGTGGTCAGGTTCTTTCATGATAAGGAAGCTATGGAAATGAGAGAGACGACTCATGTCTCTCTGCTGCAGGCAGACCTTTCTCCCTCCTCCTCCTGCTTCCTTCTCCTCAACTTGACCCTCCCTTTATCCTTTCCCAATTAGCACTTTTCATAAACTTGCCTGTACTAAAGTGTTTTCTTGTTTTTAATTTTGTACTAATGTATGTTTGCAATACATAATGAACATAATCATGGCAAGGTAAAAATACATATACATATCACATCCTGATATTGCTTGATTGAAGAATTCCTGCAATAGGAACTTCTCTAAGATGTATTTAATATGGTCTTATTTATCTAATTTAATTTAATTAGCCTTGAGAGCAAACTACTTTGGAACTAAATCATAAGTCTCTCGTAATGAAATAATTGGTGACAACTCAGAGGCAGGTGATATTTTAAAAGACACCCAAGGCTCTTCCTTATGCCTCTTCAATCATACTTCTACTAGTGCTGTTTACAAATTAAAAGATTTCCTCTCAGATGAGAAGCCTGTACAGGATCCAGCCACAACCCTAGGATTCTGCGTAGAGGATTGCCTGAGGAGGAAACTGGCATGGTAGCTGGAGTAGTGGCTCCAAGATATTTTTGCCTAATCCCTGATAACCACTGGTATGTTAGTTGATACAACAAAAGGAACTTTGCAGGTGTGACTAAGGGTCTGCACTCTGAGGTAGGGGAGGATCTGAATTATCCAGACAGCCCCAATGTAATCACGGGGCCTTAAAACAGAGAAACTTTCCTGTTGTAGTCAGTGAAAGAGATGTGATAGCAAAGGAAAGGTAGAAGAGATGTGATATCAGGAACCAACATGCTGTTGCTGACTTTGGAGATGAAAGAGGGAATCTGAGCCAAGGAATGTTAGTGGACTCTAGAAGATGGCAAAGACCAGAACAAGGATTCTACCACAGAGTCTCTAGCAATGAATGAGGCCTTACTGGTAGCTTGGATTTGGCCCAGTGAGATTTTTGTCAGTCTCTCACCTTCCAGAAGTAAAAGATTCACCAATCAAAACAAAAGAATGAAAGCACCACAGACCTTCAAACCAGACAGTAAGGAATCACTCATGGCTACCATAATGTCTCTCACTCTCTTCAAGATAGCTGTCCATACCTTCCCATATACTGCAATCTAATAATAGAGAACTGACTAAAACCAATCAAATCAAAGAATAAAAGCATTATTGTATTTCAAAACATAATGATGATAAATCAGCAATGGCTACCATAATGTCTCATCTTCTTTACAGTAGCTGCTATACTACTCAGTTTTATTTGAGTTTGTTGTGTGTGAAGTTATGAACAACTATTTCAAAGAAAACAAGAGACACGATGGTAGCCATTGATTTCCTGTTGTCTTGTTTTGAAGTCCTGTATTGCTCGCATTGTTCTGTTCTGATCTGCTTTGTTTTGTTCTACTCTATTTTGTTTTGTTCTGTTTTATTCTCTTTAAAATAAAAAAAAGAAATGAAAGATTCTAAATTCAAATAGTTTAAGCCACTAAATTAAGTTGTTACAACAATTGAAGATGGATATGCTACAAATGAATGTTCCAATGCTAGGAGAATTGTGGGAATATAAGTAACTAGTCTTTATATCCTTCAACATCCCCAATGGGACTCTACAGGGCACTGAATGTGTCACTTATGGCATTCCCCATTTTCCTCTGCCATAGAAACCTGGGATTGTTGTCCCTTGTACAGTAAACTTATCCATGTCTCTATAGAGTTTAATCTTTTCACTTCAGGTTAGGGAACAGAGCTTACCATATTACACTAACTAGGAAAATACACCATAAGAGACAATATCCCCAGGTTATGAAATACTCTGCGTTTCTTTTTTCTTTAGAAACTCTTTCATGTCTTCTTGTAAAAAACTTAAAAATGTGCAAGAAATATACATACAGTGAAACATATTATAATAGTCTGCCTTCTGTGACTGTAGTAAATACTTGAGATAATCAACTGATAATGAGAAAAGGATTGTTTTGGCTCACAGCTTTGGATATTTGTCTAGGGTAGGTGGCCCCAATTGCTCTCGGACCTGTGGCAGCATGTCATCTCAAGAAAACCTGGTGAAGCAAATGACTGGCTCCTGGCCAGGAAGTAAAAAGGAGGAAAAGCAAAGGGTCAAAGTGCCACTATCCCATTCCCAGGAATGTCCCTCGGGACCTGAAGACTTCCCACTAGGGTGTACTTCTTTTTTTTTTTGCGGCACCGGGTATTAAACTCGCGACCTTGCGCTTGCCGGGCAGGCGCTTAGACCGCTGAGCTAGATCCCCAGCCCTGTTTTTGAGACAGGGTCTCACTATGCCATTCAGGCTGGCCTTGAGCTCACTTTGTAGCCCAGGCTGGTCTCGAACTCACAACGATCCGCCTGTCTCAGCCTCCTGAGTGCTGGGATTACAGGCTTGAGCCACCACACCTGGCTTAGGGTGTACTTCTTAAACATTCCAACGTCTCCCAATAACACCATGCTGGAAACCAAGCATTTACTAAAGGGACCTTAGGGGGACACTGAGAATCCACACTATAGTAGATACTTTATTTATTTATTTATTTTTTTTGCGGCACTGGATACTTTCTAAACTATTTTGGCAGATAAATTAAGAACATTTGCCATTCTTTTCTCTTGGGTTTTAGATTTTCAAACTTTATAGAAGACAATTGGAAGTTGATATTCCATTCTCAAAATGTAGTATGCCAAACTTTAGAGTAAACTCTTTTCCTCCCCAAAGTGGGTGAGGTAGTTGATATGTTGTACATACATGCACATGCACATGTACCCATTTGTTAATAGAATGCACAAATCACTACTCTGAGAGACACAGAATTTTGAATCTCCTTAGGTGTTAACTAAGAAAAATTCACTTTGAAAATTCTCTGGAAACTCATATAACCTTCAAGGAAGTTGATTTAAAGACACCTGAAGACTTTCTCCAAAGAGTGATCTTGCCTGAAATAGCAATTATACCTATAAAAACACAGAAGATTCAACAGAAAATCCTGTAGGTCCAAAATATAAGACAAACAATGCAGAGCCATTCCAGCGAACATGGCAGAGATCACTCCCTGTTGCTGATTAGACACAGAAGGGCAGAATTAAAATAGGATCTTGTGAAGGGTCGGCCCATATTTCCTTGAGTGTTATCCTGAAAGCAAAAGATGAAAATAAGCAGGGATGAACTTCTAAACTGCTGCTTGGTAGGGGTCAGTTTATAGATGATTCATCTTACAGTTGAGCAAGGATCTGAAAGATATAATGAAGGAAAATATGAAATTGTAAGAACAACTTGAGTCACTTTCTTAATGGAGGGAAATAAGATCAATCTGACCTAAATTAGCTCTGGTTTTAAAATTTTACAATGATTTGAGCTATTCACTGAAATTAACTTGTAATTTCACTGCTATTAACTGTGTTTTGGAAAGTTACAGTGTGATCATGACTCAGGGACAAGGTGACCCAGAAATAGAAATCACAGCCAACCAGGGTCTGAAAGTCCATAACAGTGAAACAGGATGAAGAAAAACTCCAAGGGGAAATTTCTTCTAAGCTTGCAGTGTGGCCTTTCTCTTTCCAAGACAATCTACTGAGAGAAATTTGAGCATATGGGGAATGTGCTGTTTCCTGTCACTCGTATATTTGCACTGCAGAGACCAAATATGAATGACATTTAACATAGATCATTAAAGCACACACACACAGACACACACACACACACACACACACACACACACAACTTTTGATTGTTAAGTAACAGTAGGAAACGTCTTGAACATATTAAAACCATTTTGTGTGTTTGATTTTCCCCTTGGGTGCTGGAAATAGCTAGCTCTACCAAATCCTAGATGCAGAAACAGGGAAAGTAAAAATTCTAAACCGCTCGTAACATTAGGAGAAAAAAATTACACACACATTAATAAGCAACTTGACAGCTTTCATGTAGTTAAAGAAATTTTAAGTTGGAAAGAGTGTCAAGTAAGTCTTCTTCATTTTACTGATAAGTTCATTTTAGATCAACAAGTTAAGTACCAAGTCCTATGCCATGAAGATTTTAGTCATTTAGAGGTGAACAAGATCTAGTCTTTGAGCTAGTGGATTCTAAATATAGTGAGATAGACAAGATGACAGATGTGGCAGTGTGGTTAGATATTCACATCAAAATTGTTATCCTCAAGCAGCAGTAAATGACTGTGGCTGATTGAAATTGAAAAGCGACACACCAAACTCCAGTTCCAGAATTTCTGGGAAAACTGGAGAACCAGGCACACCGTTTAAGAAGCCACAGCAGCAGCCAAAACAATGGGAATATATAGGCTCATTGTTTCTGTTAAGCCCTAGAAATCAGTTTGCATGAGCACCCAGTGCTGAGTCCTGGACCCGGCACTCCACAATGCTACAGTCACATCATCCGCAGCTGTGCAATGTTTCACAACCGCCTTTGTTCACCATGAGACGTGATTCTCTCCTGTCCCTGCTTTTTTGTGTCTTGAGTCTCTAATTCCAGGTCCCAGATAGCTGTATCTGATTAGTTTTTCTAAGTGCTCTGTGTCTTATCTACTGGGGCAGACAGGATGAGTCCCTGGAATTTCAGCTTCCGTGTTGGTGTCCCCGTTGGCGTGTGTGGATGGAGTGAAGGAGGAGATTTGAAACTTACAGATGTGTATATCAGTCTCTTTAGGCTTCAGTATTTTTCAACATTTTTTTTTGGATGACTCTTTTTTCATTCTCTGCCTTTGAGGTTTTCCTCCTCCTCCTCTTCCTCCTGCAGTTTCTCCTTCAGGTACTATCAGAGTGACAGCGAATGGTGTGGGAAAAGAAGGTCTTGAAGCCCGTGTAATGCCATTTGTATTCTGTCTGAGCATCCACTATGAGAAACCAAGTTTTACTTCCTGAATGGAAGCCTTTATGAAGCACTGTACAGCATGATATCCATTGACGGGTGACTGTTACCATTTTTCTTGAGTCATAAAAATACAGTGTAAGTATCTTTGTTCTAAACCCTGATCTCTTCAGGTTCCCTGTTCCTTTTGACTCCTTCAGATTCCCACACTGAAGAATGTGAGATTAACTAGTCCTCAACCAGCCCTCTCAGCTGGGCTAAACATACATGCTGTAAGCCACGCAATTGTTCTTGTTAGCAGACACATCCCACTCTCTCGGGCCTCCTAGTATGTTTCTATGGAAACCTCCTTGACATTGTTTCAACCTCTGGCTTTTTTCTTCCCACACTCTGAGACAGAAGGGGCAAGCTTTCCATACTCTTTATCTGTCAGTTAGGAAATAACACGACTGTATCCCACTTTTTTCCTTAGGTACAATAAACCATGTGGCTGCAAGTGGAAGAATGAAAATATTTTAGAGTAGAATTCACAAACTATCAACCCACTCAGACATCTGTGTAAGTCAGTAAAAGTGAGAAAAGAAGCATGGAATGGGTGAAGGGGTAAGAAAAAATTTCCTTAAAGACATTCCCCTGAGGCATATGTTGAGGATGAGCTATGGACCCAACTCCAGATAGCTTAGAATATGTTCATATAGGCAGGTGAAGGGGCCAGCTGCCAAATGACGTGATTAGAGGAAAGTTGGTGGCCAGACAATCATCTTCACTAGGCAGCTCTTACGTCTGATGTCTGGAGAACTCCTGCTTGTGAGTCAGCAAGATCTCACTTACTTCCTCCACGGTGGTTGACTGCTTGGACACAGCAGGGCATGTGAAGACCGGGAGAATCCCATAGCAGCAGACTGTGAGGAACTGTTAACTGGTGAGAATTAATTTACTCAAGTGAGAATGAACTATTTAAAGAATTTAAAGAACAGAGGTTAGTCTTCAGAGCCAGGACATTAGATCATAGAGGAAGAGAGCCCCAAATGCTAGAGCTGATGATCAAAAATCACAGATGGAGATGAAGGCCAGTCTCAAAGAGACAGTCAAGGGACTGAAGACTTCAGAGAGGCCAGTCCTTAGGAAACTGTTAGAAGGCCAAGTGCACAGCGTGGAGTTGTGATCTATTAGAGTCCCCATTTCAGGAATGCTCAGTGACTGAAGTGCTATATATAGCACCTTGCCTTTCTCCAAATAGTTTGTGGAAGCCACATGACACTGGACTACAGGGGACTGTAATAGCAGTATTTCTTTCTAGTATTTGGATAGCTCTTCAATACAAAAATCTCCTGTCTTAGATAAAGATGGTATTAAGCATTAAAATTCACTTAGAGTTAATATATTGCAGTTATTTCACACATCGATCATCAGAAAAACACATATGTACATTACTGGGTTAATGGAGGGGGAATAAAAGAAAGCTTTTCCTTCAAATAGAAATCTAAGACTACATGTATACAGATACATCTTCATAAAACAATGAAATAAGATACAAAAAATGTTATGAGAGGACTAGGTATGATGCAATGGGGTTTATTAAGAAAGAGAGAATAATTCTAATGAAGTTGGATTAGGGAGAGGTTCTGGAGAAGATTGGTTTTTCCTTCTATGAAAGGAAAAAAAAGGACTACACATATAAAGACCAAAAATGAGGAATCTAGGGGTTGGGGGAACAGCAGGGAACACAAAGTTTACAGGGTCTGCAGAAACTAAGACATATTTTTGGGAAGGAAGCATTAAGGAAAAATAGGTTCCTGTCAGGAGATTAGGAATCTGTGACAAAGGGAACTCGAAAGGATGAAGTGGAATTGTGGGATGGCTCAGGAAATTTCAGTAGGGCTCTGTGTGAAGCAGGTGACTTCACCAAGACTTAGGAAGGACCTCTTGGGGAGGCAGAGAGAGACACATAGAGCGCAGGGAAAGAGACCATAGAAAATGTAAAAGAAAATGCTCCTTGATCACCATTCTGCCATCCACTTAATTTAGATGAATTCTGCTATCATGTTTTTGAGCCCACACTAAGCCAAAGCTATTTTTTTCCATTTTCTGGCTAGATCTAACCAGAAATCTAAGGCTTTGAGAGAGGCTGCATGAACAAATAAGGAAGACACATGATTTTGTTATTTTAATTTTGTTTTCTTCATTCTATTCTCTGCTGCTGATACTGCAAAGAAACAACGATTGTATCTTTCATTTTTCTAAGATTTATGTTTTTTTCACCTCAGTTTTCTCTTTCTTGACTTCTAAATAACTGGAAATAGTGGTGGGGCATGCAGAAGGAAAACATGAACCTCAAAAAAGGAAAGGAAAGTGAAAGAACTTCTCAAGAAAGGTTTGTTCTTGTTCATATTTTTTTTAAAAAAACAAGTTTTACAGAACAGTTTTAGTTCAAGAGCATTTTGGAAGATGAAGGGTCAAAAGGTCCCCATTATAACAGTGGCATCTCTGAGTGATGATCACAGTGCTGATGCAGGAGGAACAGACTCCCAGGCCTCAGCGCTCTTCAGTCACCCGCTTCCCAAGGCTTGACACACCCTCACCTCTGAATGAATCATCGAAAGGGAATCTGGCCAGGCAGGTTCCAAGGCTGCAATGAATTTGCTTGCCTGAAGATTTTTTTCTGTTCCTGCCAGCACTAAAGGAGTCTCCTTACTCATCGACAAACATCAAACCACTTTAATTTCCTTTTGTGGAAATAGGACCATATGTACTGTTCCTGATTTTTTTTTTTTTCCTGTTACTTTGCCAACAATTTCTGCTTTTTCCCTAGAGTGAAACTTTAGCCATTGCCTAGGTCTCTTGGTTTCCGGTAAGGAGCCTGAATTGTGGGTATTGTAGTTCTCCTGCCTTTCAGGGTTTCTGGTTGGGCAGCACTGGTGTCACACTGGTAGTCCTAGGTGGCTCCGGAAGCAGGTGCTAGCAGCCCACAGCAAGACAGGCACGTTTGGCTTGGGTAGAGTGACTTCCATTCACTCAAACACTGTGACTGAACTGAAGAAGCTGGGGCTCACTCACTTCCACACATGTAAGTGCTGCTTTTTAAGGATTAATATTCCTTTCCCTGGAGAAATGTACTACATACTGGGAAGTCATACAGTTTCCAGGAAAACTGAAAAGTAACTTCTTCCTTCCCAAGCCCTGCTTGGAAAAAAAAGTACGGTAACTGGTATTCTGTGAGTTTGTGAGACATGGCTTAGATATGGTTTAGAATAAGGTAGTTTACTTAAAAAGGAGGAATACTTGAAACATGAAAGAATCAAATGAAAGTACCACTTTGAGTTGCGTTAAATAGGTAGATGGCTAAAATTCTCTGAAATTTTAAATATTACAAAACACACCCAGATGAGTTGAAAAGACTGAGTTTTGCAGTCAGATAAAGATGGGTTGGCCCCACTGCTTATTATACATGTAACCTGTAGCAAAAGGTTTCACTTTGTATAGCCTCATTTTCCTCACCTGTAAAATGGGTAAAAGCTGTCTCAGTGATTTAATAGAGTTAAATAAGCAGACTTCACCATACTAAACAGATGGTTAGTGACTGATGGAAGGTTGGCTGCATTTTAATTATGTTTTGATTATGCTTCAAAAACAGATCAAAGAGTCAAATTCTGTTGATTCTACTTACACAAAGCATCTAGATTGCTCAAAATTTTACAGAAGTGGAAAGTAGGTTGCCAGGCACAGAGGAGAGAGAACTGGGGATTGTTTTATAGGGAGGAAGCTTTATTCAGTTTTGCAAGACAAAAACATTGCTGAGATTGTGGCCAATAATTAAACCTATTCAACATTAATGGGACTTCACACTTATAAGTGGCTAAAATGGTGATAACATTTTATACACTAAAATAATATGTAGCAAAAATTCTGATGCTTCTCATTTATTAAAGTCCCTGCTTCCTCAGAAAACATTTAAATCTATATTCAGAGGGTTTAATTTTAGACTGATCGTGAATCACTTATGTTAGTACTCGGTTTTTACATGACAGTAGTTTTTTGGTGATGTTGATACATTTCATGTATATTTTTAAAGTTGCACTGACCTTAGTGGTGATCCTTTCATGTCCTCTTTTATGTAATTGCATGATTATCTTTAATTCGTAAGAGTCATTTTTTAATGATTTTTTGGAAATATATAGAATCTGGGAATTATGCAGTCATAATTATTAGTTATAATTTCTTGAAAGGTTTAGTAAAAGCTCATTTATAAAACTAAAGGCAATTATATTACCTATGCCAGTTTTCCCACCTTATCTGTGACTAACTTACAAAACAATTACTTTTAACTGTGTTTTAGAGATAAGGAAGACTGTGAAAACAGTTTGTTAAATGTCATGTCATGTTAAAATGGATGAGCTAAGTTGGAGAACAGAAGATATAAGCTTGTTGAATGTTTAGTAAATCCTTTCTCAAGAGACCACATGTGTGCCCAGCTGTCTATGAAGACTAAGCACTCCCAATATTTTGTGATGACTGAGGGTGATAACCACCAGTTGGTGCTGCGCATGCAAAGCTTTGTATGTGATATGCTTTGCATGTGGTAAGTGGGAGGCCTTTCAGGAGCTATCCTAGCAAGTGCAGGACAGCATCAGATTAAAAACAAAGGTGGGGGAGATGGCAGAAGCAACACTTAACATTAGTGTGCCCTTCCTAACAAGGCAGCTTTGATTTGCTTTGAATGTCACCCATGGTGTGCTTTCTCTAGGAAGCGTCATTTATCTGGCTAGGATATCTAGCAATTCTATAGTGTTCTCCCACTGGGATGGGCCTAGAAGTTAAAAGAATGACACAGACACAACCATTGAGGGGGATCCTTATCTACTCCTGGAAATGTGTGTTCATAAATAGTGGGAGAAAGTGCTAACCCATCAGTCACTCAGGCTGTTCATGGAGTCCCCTTCCTAAATTTCACTCTACAGAAAGTGTGATACTCAGTATCAGAAGATTTAAAAGAAGCCCCTATAAACCTGTCTTTGAACCAATGTCACTGGAGAACAGAAAAAATAAACTTGAAAACTTGGGCATGAGTCATTCAAAAGCACAGTGGAATGACTTCCCCAAACAAGGAAGAGGCACTGGCCCAGGATGCATTTGCAGTGAACTGCGGATGCTGGAAGTGAGTGGACCAGCCAAGACTGGAAGGATGTGCAGATCTGAGACCAGCAGGAAATGGTGAAGAGAATATCTCACATCCATTTTCTAAATTTTGTGTGCATGAAATGATTTTAGCCAACATATAGATTAGAGAATCAATAACATGGACATGGCAACTGAAGAGTTATTATATGTTTCAAGATACATTCAACTCTTCAAGGTTAAATTTCATTGATATAATTTGAAAATTCTTTTAATACTTGTTTAAGCCTCTTTCATAACAACAGAGTAAGCAACATATGTTAGTGGGCAAAAGTATTTAGTAACTATTAAAAATGACATTTATTTTTATAGGTGTTGCCTATTTATTGCAAGAGTTAGTGTTTTCATTTATGATGACAGAAATTTACCTTTGAAATACTTATCTAAGCTAAAATGAGTGTTGATTTACAGAGAAAACTATTAAGTAAAAAGTAGTTTGTACAGTAATTGATAATGAAAAAAATCATGACAAGATTCCTGAAGACCTGAGTTTAGGAAATAACGAAATAGGAAGACTGTCAAGCAGGAAAATTACAAAGTGAAATTCAATAAACTGTCATTATACAGCAGATAGCTAGAAAGGAGGGACACTGTGTATTCTGTGGAGGGCATTCTCAGGGATTTTGAGTGATGATACTAGAAGGAAGTTCACCACAGAATCTTCAGAAGGAGTTGAACTATAGCTTCTAGAAAGCAGAGGGTTTGCAAGTGTCCTGCCCCAGGAACTGATACGGTCAAAGCCTTGCCTCTCTAGTAAATGCATCTGTGAACAGCATACGAGGACCTTGGAGCTCAGGGGACATGAATGCAAAGAGAGCCTTTGGAAACGTTTCAAGAATATGATTGTGAATAAATGAGGGATGCTGACTTTCAGGAAGATGATGAAATAGTAAGCAGCAGAGTAAACAGACTCTCTGAGAGAAACAGTCCAGATGCTGGAATATAGTATCATAGGGAGGACAAGAAGGAAGGAAGTGGGTTCCCTCGACCCAGGAATAATCTAAAATGTGAATTGAAGCCCACAGAGAGAGTAAAAAGAAAAACTTAAATGAAGAAGAAGGTGGTAGCGTCTTAGCCTGGAGCTGGACTCACCCGGCAAGAGGAGCTGTTGGAACCTGGGAACACACAGTCACAGTAATGGTGGCTGCTGGTGACACCAGAGGTCTCTGCAAAGAATCGCAGCAGTGGAACTGAGAGGTGGATGAGGAGGACTGCACTGGCTGGCAGTGAATGCAGAGGACTCAGTCCTCCCACAGGAGAGAGCGATTGGCTAGGAGCCATTTTGGAGTAAAGCAGGATAGGCCTGGAACTAAGACTGCTGCCATCTTCTTCCAGCAGCTCCAGGTTGGGGGCACACACGCAGAAATTGCTTGGACTGAGTCCCACCCCTGCACACATAGGTTCTCTCTAGCTCAGGTCTGCAGGCCCCAGCCAGCTCTGCCCCTGCACACACTCCAAGGGCCCTTGTGGCCTAGTACCCAGCACAGTCCAGTAGCACAGGTGCCCACTACGAGATGCCCATAGTTAGGACTGGCTAGAAAAACCAAACAGTTTCACTTCAGAGAAATTATAACCAATGCAGGAAGTGCCTGGGACCCCACTACCCACATGTCTGAAGGAAACCCAGGAATATGTCAAGATGAAGAAAGAAAAGGCAGTCTCTGGCATCCAACCCAAGCAGCACAAGTCCAGGAGAGGTAAACACAGAAGAGGTCAGGAGTCACACACCAGAAATGTCTGAAGTGATGTCAACTGAAGTAAAGAAACAACGTCATGAGGCTACAAAAGAAATTAGAACAGAAATACTATCCCAGGTAAAAGAAGAAATGAAAAACATAATAAAAGAATTGTTAATCATCTGTAAAGAAGACATAGATTAAAAAAAATAGAAAAGCATAGGAAAATGAGGGAAGCCATGAATGAACAATATAAGAGAGATTTAGAATGCATGAAACAGATTCAAAGAGATATCCAAGAAATTAAAAACTCCATTGAAAGCTGGCAAAACCACTTGAAAGAAACTGAAGACAGGCTTTCAAACCTTGAAGACAGGTTTGCAGCTTGTGATCGCAAAAGGAAAGATCTTAAAAATAACAAGGAATCTGGAAGTAACAGTTCAATGGCTGCAAGACAACTCCAAGAAACATAACTTAAGAATTAAAAATGTGAGTGAAAAAGCAGGGATCAAGACAAATGACATCAGGACCCTATTTACAGAAATAATTTCTGAGAACTTCCCAAGAATGGGAAAAGAAAGTGACATTCAAGTAAGTGAGGCATATAGCACTCTAGCTAGCCATAACCAAAACAAATCTACACCCAGACATATAATAACCAAGATCCCAGAAATTCAACACAACAACAGAATATTAAAAGCTGTTAGAGAAAAGAAACAGATCACCTAGAAAGGAAAACTCATCAGAATCACAGCAGACTTCTCAACACAAACCATCAAGTCAAGAAGAGGCTGGAGTGAAGTATTGCAAGTCCTGAAAGAAAACAACTTCCAACCCAGACTGATGTACCCTGCAAAACTTTCCTTCAAAATTAATGGAGAAAGAAGATACTTCCATGACAAAGAACAACTCAAGGAATTCATTACCACCAAACCAACCCTACAAAGAATACTAAAGGACATTCTAGAGAGAGATAAAAAGGACCACAGTCTCAGGAACAATGGCAGAAGAGGACCATCAAGCAGGGGCTGTCGATTGAATGCAGGGGTAAAATAGGGAGCCAATGGCAGGAAGATAGCATGGCAGAGACAACACAGTGCAAGATGGCCATAACCATTAATGTAGATGGCCTCAATGCACCAATAGAAAGAAACACAGGCAGAGTGGATCAGGAGATAGGATCCATCAATATGCTCTATACAAGAAACACATTTAACTAGAAAAAAAAATTCATAGACTGAAAGTCAAAGGAGAGAAAACAATGCCCTATGTGACAGGGAGCCAGCAAAAAAGTAGGGGTCGCCTGCCCATCAACTGCAGAATGGATAAGAAAGACGTGGCATTGTATACAATGGAAACCTACTCAGCTATAAAGAAAGATAACCTCAAGGCTTTTGTAGATAGATGGATGCAACTTGAGATCATGCTCATGGATGAAATGGTTCAGAGTCACATGGGTGAATTTTGTGTTGTCTCTCTAGTATAACTAAAGGAGTTAGTGAGATCCAAAATGCACAATACATATTGGGAAAGTCAAAGGGGAGGAATTATCTAAAAAGGAAAGGCAGTGGCCACCGTTAATCTATTATCAAGATTTGAAACTCATATTGTCTTCATTGTTCTGATTAGTTTCATTTTAATCTGATTTGTTTGATTTTATTAAACTTGATGGCATGGACAGCAATTTGAAAGATAACAAAATATGTAATTGCAGCCATTGAGGATTTCCAATTATCTTGTTTTGAAACTGTGTGTTGCTTTCATTGTTTAGTTTTGATTGATTTTACTCTATTCTGTGTTGTTTGAGTGTATTATGTCTGAAGGTGTAGGCAACTATTCTGAAGATAACAAGAAGCATTATGGTAGCCACTGCTGTTTTACTATTATCTTGAAGTTCTGTATTGCTTTCATTGTTTTGTTTTGTTTGTTTGTTTGTTTGTTTGTTTTTTACTGGCTTTATTCTGTTCTATTTTGTTTGATTGTATTTATACCTGATGGTATGGGCAGTTATTTTGAAGATAACAAGAGGCATTATGGTAGCCATTATTGATTCCCTTTTACCCTGTGTTGAAGTCATGTACCATGTTCATTGTTTTGTTGTGATTGACTCTATTCTGTTTTATTTTGTTTGGTTATATTCTCTTCAAACTTAAAAAAAAAGGAGAGATGCTAGGAACTAAAAGAAAAAAGGAAAGAGAAATGGAGTCATTCAGTAAAAAAGAATGTCGAAAAGTAATAAAGATAATGACAAGCCGGGTGTGGTGGCTCACGCCTGTAATCCCAGCACTTGGGAGACTGAGACAGGCGGATCGTTGTGAGTTCGAGACCAGCCTGGGCTACAAAGTGAGCTCAAGGCCAGCCTGAACGGCATAGTGAGACCCTGTCTCAAAAACACCAGGGCTGGGGATCTAGCTCAGTGGCCTAAGTGCCTGCCTGGCAAGCGCAAGGTCGTGAGTTCAATCCCCGGTGCCACAAAAAAAAAGATAATGACAATCAAGGTGGTCTTGAGTTTTTAAGCTTGGTAGCCTGAGAGACCTGAGGTAAGACTGAGGCAAAGGAAGGGGAGCTAGTTCTTGTGCAGGAGGGGATAAATTGCTTTGCACCTCAGAAAGTTTGGCACAAGGATAGGAACAGACCTTCATAGAGCAAGGGAAACTGCATTGTTCCCTGCATAGGGCAAGAATTTTGGCTTGTTACCAGAGACCAACACCTGGAGGACACAGCAAGCGTGTTCCGCCTGAGAGTGAGGCCCACAGCTGCTTTTTTCTCTGCCCCACCCAGGGATTTAGGGGAGGAAAGCTGAAAAAAGGGAGCTTTGGGTTCCGAGGAGTTAGAGGGCTAAGGAAAGGCATGCTGATCTCTCCTCCCAGCGTTTGACTTTCTCTCCGGGGTTCTCTTTTGTTTACTGTGGTCACTACCTTGCTCAGAGATGGAATGCTTCTATATAGAGACCTTCCTCAGAATACATGAAAACATCTTCACCTGCAGCCCAGAGTCACACCCCAGGTTTTATTTTCAGGTATAATAGGGATGTTTTCTATTTCCAGTGGGACGAACACAATTTATATGTTTTCTAATACATACAATGCAT